>WSUE01000195.1:0-71953 GCA_019633535.1 Tulasnella sp. JGI-2019a
TGCTTTCAGTATGCTGACTGAGCTTAGACTTGCAAACCACTTAGTTCTCCTAAGAGAAGTTTCCTACAATGGTCTGGCAATCCCTGAATACTGGTTTCTCAGACTCCTCAGGCTCCAGGAAGGTTGTCCTTGATCAATGCTAACTTCCTATCCAATTAGCAGCTCCTATCATTGTGTGGTGAACAATTGCCAAGTGGTTAAACTCTTAGGGGGCACTTCTTGAAGCATGGGAATCGGACTTCGCCCGGACACTTGCTTCTTGGTGCGCGCATAGAACTTGAACATTACCCTGTTAACGGTGACTTCCCCTCCATGCGTGTAGATACTTGAACATGTAGAAATGTTGGCTTTTCAAGGCGCATGGGTAGAATGAACAAATATAACAAATGTTGACTTGGGGACTTTGCATGCTTTGCAAGGTTGAATGTAAACCAATAGGCATTTGCTTGGTGTGGAGTCACATAGGGCAAATATAGGCGATGAGGGCAAATACAATATGACACAATTTGATGAACCACCACCCATTGTCATGGAAGGAGAAGAAGAATACATTGTCCAGGAGGTGAAGAACTCCCAGTACTTCCAGAACCAGTTGCAGTACCTGGTCCATTGGGAAGGATATGACAACAGAGAAGATACTTGGGAACTGCAAAGTCATTTAGTACATGCACAGGAACTGATCACTGAGTTCCATGACCAGCACCCAGAGACTGCTTCACCCACACACCATCTGCAAGTTGCTTGCCATCACAAACCTGTGTCTACTCATGCCTAGAGGAGGGGCTAATGTCCTGACCTTGCTACCTCCTGTTCACTAAGTCTCTATTCAAACTCTATTATCCCACAATCCCTTGTTGTTGTGGCTTCCCTAATGTTCTCTTAGACACTGATGCATCTCTTCCTTGATGTTCTCTCAGACACTGACATGTCTCTTCTTTAAACTGTATTCTCAATACACTGATGCATATGTCTCCTGGTGTTCTCAGTACTATATAATGGTTGAAGTGAGGAGGTCTTGTTCCTCACTTTGCCTCCTGTATTCCCCAGTCCAGTCTGTAGAGACTCTTCTATTCATTGTCTTCCATGCCTCATAGTCCACACACCAAGTATCCTGCTTGCCTCACATCCACATGTTCTCATCCCTCATATCACAGTAACCCAAGTCATGACAGTTTGTAGCTTTGCTTAAATAGTAGTGAAGTGAGGAGGATTGTCCCTCACTTCACCTCTTGTATCTTTCTATTCACTTTACTCTCACCTGAACTCTTAGCATGTATGCTTTGAGTATTCCTGAACAAAGTCACCAACAACCACTCAGTGGTTGACAGAAGCCAGACAAAGAGCAACCTATGATGTCTTCTGCTACAAAGACATGACCAGAGCTAAGTCATGACACATTGGCAAGGATATGTATGGTAGAGAAGAGAGGAGTGTATCCACTGTGATGTGAAAGGACAAGAATATGTCTTGATCCCCCTCCTTATATACTGTAGGTACATGTAGTTATTCCCATGTTCAGTAATGAGTCTGCCAGGACCCCCAATGGGGCCTGAGCTGTGGATATCTAATTATGGAAGAGAACATGAGTAATTGTAGTCATGGGATGACTGCAGCTTCAAAATGAGTACAATGATTAGTGATGAGAGATAGAAGAATAGAAGCATAGTCTGCTGATGTGGGGTCAGATATATTGCAGACCAGGGTTTTCCCCATGAACTGAGACCAGGTCTCAGTTCTATAGTAAGGGTTATTCCAAAGTTGCCAGTTCCTAGTTCAGGTCCCCATGGATGGTGACCTTGATATAATCACATTGGGTTGTATTATGGGTGCTAGAGTGGTTGAAATGAGGGGCTGGCAGCAACTCCTTATGACACCCAGCCCACTCATGACAGTTGTCCATCCCTAATTTCTTGAAATTCTAGTTAGAGATATATGTTGACAGTAAAATGAGTTTTCTCAATTGTGTTACAAATAAAAGCATTCAATAAAGTAATATGTGATCTCAATATTCTGTTGTACCCTTGTAGTCAAAGCAGGTGGATGTTGATTGACAACAACACCAGTGCCACAGATAGCCTCCAAAACCTGATAAGTAAGAGTTAAGAATCAACATAGAGCAGTAAGAATGTACTCTGCTTTACTATTACTAGTATGGGAAAGCCTATTACTCAATACATCATTGGGGCTGACCACCCTCAGATTTGGTCCAACCCAGAATAGATACAAACCAATGGCATTATACCCCATCTGAAATGTAATAACCAGTTCATCTTGAGCCTCTTGCCTTGCTAACATCGGGAATGTGTGCTTTTTAGCCATGGATTAGATAACCCCAAAGACCTGTGACACCTGTACCTATGAGGGCCCTTTTGCCTTGAAGATTAGGTATAGATAGCACAAAACAAAATAGAACGAAATAAGATGGAATATCTATAGTGACACTCAAAGTATGTATTGGAGGAAACGAGTGGCTGAAAGCTGACTAAGAACTGTAAACTAGGGAATCCACATTTTGACTGACGCAAAGATGGGAGTCGTTTCTTTACGTCGACGATAGCGAACGAAGGCCACTCTTTCTAATTAAACCCGATATACTAAGAAAAGAAAGTACGACCTGATCCCTATACTCGTCATTGGACTAGAAGTTGATCGATGTATGATTATAGGATGTCTGACGCTGGAGATGACATTGAAGTCGAAGCGCCCGCCGCTGAGGTTGCGGTGGCTCATGACGCACCAAAGGGGAAGATGTCAGTTGAGGATGCCCTGCAGGTAAGGTGTTGCCAGATTTCCCTCCAGTGACACAACTGGAGGCTAATGTCGTTGTCGTTGTCTATAGCAAGTCTTGAAGAATGCCATGCTCGACGATGGGCTCGCCCGTGGGCTCCGCGAGTGCGCCAAGGCCCTCGACAAGCGTCAAGCGCATCTCTGCGTTCTGGTCGAGACCGTCACCGAGGCCGAGTACCTCAAGCTCATCGAGGCTCTGTGCGCCGAGCACAAGATCAACTTGATCAAGGTCGGAGACGCCAAGGTGCTGGGTACCTGGGTCGGACTTTGCAAGATTGACAAAGAAGGCAACCCGAGAAAAATTGTCGGGTGCTCTTGCGTCGTGGTGAAGAACTATGGCCAGGAGAGTGAAGGTGCGTATTAACTTGGCGACTAGCATCATTCTTCGATGACTAGACTGACATTTCCCTCTCTCCATTTCATAGGGCTCCATGTACTGTTGGAGTACTTCAAGAACAGGTAACTGGTGAGTATTCCGTGGCATCGGGCCCCAATCGACGTCAAGTTCTGAATTCTTTCTTGTATAGATCTAGCCCGCGACCACCAGGAAGTGTCAATCAAGTGTATCACCCAGTCAATACATTGTATTCTGAGCTTTCTCTTGAGCTACGCGTAACAAAAGGAGCGCAACTACGATTCGCCAAGCGAATCAAGGTAATTCCACTAAGACGTCCGAAGCCCTGCAAATACTTCAGATGACACAGGTCTTCAATCGAGAGTGGAAGCGGAGGATCAATGTGGACAACGTCTCTGGGCTTGTGATGAACTGATGGTTGACGCGGAAGCAGTCCATCAACGGGCTGGCCCGCCAAGTTCTAACAGTCATGGCATAGGGGTCCTGCAGGGCGCACCCGCGTTGAAGGCCAACCATGAGGATTTCGTTCGTAGACAGGAGACCGCGGTCTCGAAAACATGCAGCGCAGCGGATGTCGCATAAGGTCACGTCCCCGATAGTACCGAAGTTCGTAAGCTTCCAGCGTATCACTACGCCCAAGCCCCACGATCATAGCAAGCAGATGCGGAGACATGCTTGAGCTCTGTGGTGCCAAGTTAACCATTAACAGCTTTATGACTAAAGAGTGGGCATCCGCATCTGGAACGTTCGACAGTTGGAGGCTCTGGAGCTAAGAAATTCTCGACGTGCCGAGTGATTGAAGATGACGGCCGAGTTAGCCATGGCAGCGGTCGCTTGTCAAGTATTTGAATCTGATGATGATTGAGGATGGTAAGTTTCGAGTTGTGTGCGAACAAGACACGTCCAGATGTGTATGCGTTGCAGCCACTTGGTGTTCTCGAGACTCTGGTAGCTTAACACTCGAGCTCAACTTGACCAAAGGATGTGATAGGCGCGTATCGAAATCGTGTAAGCTCATGTGGCTTCAGGAAGGCCTTCCAAGAGTGATCGTAAAACACACCCTATGACCTATCATTTACTTTCAGCCACCAATAACTCGTCGATCAAGCCACCATAAATAGATAGAGGTGGCTTGTCGGCAATTGGACGTGCCGGTTCCGTAGATGTTGAAAATGGAGATTAGCGGTTCGACTACCGCAGGAACGTCTCGGTCTCGGGTAGTGCCATACATCTCTATCGCGCGAAGCTGCCACCGCGTCATTTCATCAATCCAGCTGTGATCTCTGAATCAGCCGAAGAATCTGGATGAGCAAGGCGCGACGCTAACACCTACGACCCAGAGACGCCTCCAGTCCCTATTGCAACAAAATGTCACCTCCGAACAACAGCCCGCCTCTGCCGCGCAGACACAAGTCCAGTATCCCTCGATCGCGCAAGGAAGCGTACAAGTCATTTGAGAATCTGGTTGTGTTGGCAGAAGATCAGGAGCGATGGAAGCTCGCGAGGAAAGTAGGGAAGCAGCTGGTGTGGAGGGATGTAGGACAGCCGCCGGTGCTATTAGAGAGGTTTCGGGAGTGCGCAGAGCATGCTGGTATAGGAGGCCTTCGTAAGTAGTATCTTCTTCAACGAGGTGTCGTAGTGATCGGAGGGCATTGCTGACAATATTGGTATGCTTAGGTGCCGGCGCACTTGCTTACACTGCACGCACCGGTGTTAACCTATTCATATTCATCTTTGAACTTGCGCGAACACCCAAGTATGTGCAGTTCGCCTCTCCTTCATGCTCGCGCTGATCACCTCGATACACCCGTCCCAGGAAACTTCGCTTCTCTGTGATACGACATGTCCTCTTCAGTTCCTCCTCTCTCCATTTCGGTGCAATGCTCGGCACGTTCGTCGGCGTATACCGATTTATCCTCAATGCGCTCCCGATCCTCGCGCTTCGGTTTAAGATTGCTAGCAAGCGGCGGGACCACATATCTCAATGGGACGCGCTCGACATCCGAGTGGACACAGGCATCGACGACAATGGGTCGCGCACGCCAACCTCTCCGTGGGGTTCAGACGTGGAGAGCGGTCTGTACATGACGTCCAAGAAGCAGCCGCCAAAGTCATGCTTGAAAGGTGGCAGCGGGAGCCCCATTTCCAACAGTCCTGTCCCGCCAATATCGCTGGAATTGCCCACCAGCGCGTTGGCGTCAACCAGTGAAACGTCACAGGTTTCTTCGGAATCGCAAGTCTCGACTAGACCGCCCTCTCCTGACATCACCGCAGGGAAGGGGAAGCGAAGGATACATTTTTCCACAGATAATCTTAGGGTGGAGACCACACCGAGAGCGAGACCGCGCCAGTTGCATGTGGAGACGGCCGCTCATGCGGTACGGCACCCTGGGCACCTTTCGACCAAGACGCAGGCTGCATTTGCGCTCATGCGAGAGAAAGGTTACTCTTATAAGCGATGGCATGCCGCTGTTGCTGGCACTGTCGCTGGTGCTTTCGCGATTTTGATGGAGCAGAAGAGTAATAGGCTGGCAGTGAGCCAACAGATGTTCGTTCGCGGACTCCAGGGGACGTTTAATGTTTGGAGTGAGAGGACAGGCGTCACTGTGCCGTTCGGAAGCGTATGGGTGTTCGCACTTTGGTACGTCCATCCGTGAAGTCGCTGTCCCCCTCGAGGCTCTAACCGTTCGGTTCCACAGTTGTGGGCAAATCATGTACGGCTTCATGCTGAGACCGGATACAGTACCTCCAAGTTACAGATCATGGTACGCACGTGCTTAATTAGTACCCCACGCTTCAAAGGGCATAGCTAATATCTTGCGGCTCACTTACAGGATCAACACAGCAGGAAGGATACCCCAGGATTGCATCGTGATCAACCGCGACCTGTTGCAAGGCGAATTCCTCAATGTCGCTGCTCAACAACGGATAGCAGATAGCATGACCAAACCATGGAACGGAACAGGAAGTGTGAGTAACCTCATCATATTCGTCTTGCACAAGACCTTTTCGTCGCTCACATCCCCGTTTCCATTCTTCGATAGATCGTTACACCTGAGAACCGACAGTTCTTACTGGATCAAATCGCACAGGCAGAAGCCGGGAAGGGAATACCCCCTTTCGCTTCATGGTGAGTTTAGCTATGGTGATCCAAGCCCACGCCTCATCGTGAGCTAAAACGCCGTAATATACTCAGCTCTGCGATCCACCCACACTACAACTCTTGCACCAAGACGGGACTCATGCGGTTATACGAAGTTGCAAAATGGATCGCGCCGATGTATGGTGCCCTCCATTTCATCCCCATGCTCGTCTTCAGGCGTAAGATCTTCGCCAACGCGCCGTTGAAGATGACCATCAAGGCCTTGCTCGGGACTTTGAGGAGTTCGACTTTTTTGGGCGCCTTTGTGATGATTTATCAATGTGAGTGAATCTCGCTGGAATTGGCGATGGGAACTTTATCTCTGATTATTATTATTTTATAGCATACATCTGTTTACTTCACGCGGTGCACGCTTTGCCGATACCTGGGAAGACGGGGGACGCGATACGGAAACTCGTCGCCGCGAAACCCTTGTGGTGGCTCGGAGGTTTCCTGTCCGGCTTATCGTTGTTCGTTGAGGAAAGAAAGCGACGGGAGGAGTTGGCCATGTACGTTCCTCTTCACCTCTTGGCCTTAGCGCCCACCGAAGTAAGTCAATGCTAAAAAAAAAAAAACTTCGGCATGTTCGTAGGTATGTGCTACCGAAAGGCTTAGAGAGCGGTTTCAAGATGTTCCGTAGCAACGTGTTTGGAGTGCCGACGAAACGGAAAAAGGGATGGAAGAGCGACTTTGCGGTACGATTTCTCCCCTTCGTAACGCCTTTCTTGCTTTTCAACGCTGGTTACTCATATTCAAATGGTCGCAATTCTATCCGTGTAACAGCTCAGTGCTGCGGGTATGGGCATGGTGATGGTCAGTCTTCTCTTCTCTATTTGTTCGTTTTGATCGATCCTAATTTGAACGCTTAATTCCAGAGCACTTATCAGGTTCGTCGATGATGTCGTCGCACAGGGTAGCCTATTCGCTTCAAATTACTGACAGATTCTCTCCCCGGTTGCAGCATTCCCCGCAGCACCTATCGGGACTCGTTCGCCGGGTGTTGTATCAGCTAGTAGGTCCGAACTAGATATCGTAGGCGTACCATTCACTTTAATATAGTTTACGTGGATTTCGGTACGGAACCATCAAGCGAGATAAGAGGCCTCACACAACGCAAACGTGGAATTTATGTGCAACATGATAACAGGTCAACGTATGGGAAGGGCGTAAGGAAGTGTGACAATACAATAAGGAATATGGCAATCATTGGTAATAGCATGCTAATTGTTGAGGGTATCAAGTTGGAGTTACTGAGGGAGCGCTAAGACCAAATTCCAGGTTTGATACGAGGACGCTGCGACAGAGGATTGAAGAGAGTTGAATTGGAATATTGAGAACCTGAAAAGCCTTGCTGGAGGTGAACTAGAAGAGTACGGTCGCGTTCTTGTTTAGTCTCTGGCGCTTAACGGGATTCGACTGGACATGCTGGGAGGAGCCAGGAGGAGCCGGCGCAATGATGGAGGCATTGCGCGTGATCCCCTTCGTAGTAGGCATTAGCCCCTTCCTCTGCCCCTTCCCCTTCTCCGATACCCCACCGATACCATCTTCCGTCACTTGCCGTTTTCTCTTTGTACGCGAGTCGGGGAGTTCCGAAGGGTACGACTGACCAATGGGTCTCGTGTTGTCTTTCAAGGCCCGTGGTATCGAGCTCATTCTGTTGAGAGGGGCGGCAATGGCCACAGATCTGGGGGATCCAGGAGGCGTGGTTGATGGGGAACACTGTGGGTGAAAGAGATGGGCGGAGTAGAACGTATGGAGGGTGCATATGGCCGACCCTTCGCTTTGTTCAAGAACGGGTTTGGCTTCTTGACTGTCGATAACAGTGGAGGAAGGGGACGATGTGATGGGCGGCAACGCGTCAAGTTTCTCGTATGCGAAATCGCGAATCTTCATGCCATAGGTTTTGGCGAGTTCGGATGGTGACATGAATTTCTCGGTGACTGTAGGACGAAGTCGCATCTTGAGCCAGGGCGGTGGACTCCCTTCGTCCTCCGTAGACGTGCATTCGTCATCGTCGTCCATCTTCTTCGCCTGGGATGATACTTGGATACGCTTGGGTTGGGGCCCTCTGACAACACGCTGAGAAGACGCTCCGCGCGGAAACGTCGAGGCGCGATATGGAGCGGTTCGAGTGGAAAAGGATGCGCCTGTGATAACTTCATGAGGGTGACCCATGTTCGCAGATGATAGCTAACACAGTTGGTTGGTTGGTGGTTGGGGGTGGTCGCTGTCGGTCAGGAACGTGATCAACAGTAAAAACCCCTTCCCCGCGCGATTCGCGCTCCCATCAACCAACCAACTGCGGCGTTAAATCTAGATTACAGAAATGAGAAGAAAGGTTGTCTCAATTTCCAGAAAACTGAGGCTTGAATTCCGTCGCTGAGGGAAGACAGAACTCGACCATAAATTTTCCAAATTCATGGAACGTGGTGTCAAAGGATACATCAAGTCATGTGAGCCCATAGGTGTATTTCGAGCTCCACTCTCAACTTGCGCCATGCCCCTCTCACCGCCTACTACAGCTCGAATAGCTGATGTGGTGCAATGGTGGCAGAGTATTAATGCAGTGCCCGCCGACACGCAATGACCTCTCCCGACTTCGGATCGATATATTCTCATTTCTCAGCTCCTTTTGAGGACTGACCAGTCAAATGGCCGTAAGGTCTCGCATAAGCCACGCAGCACCAGCAGTCCACTGTCACAAGCACCACCGTACTGCAGCTAGTTGCCAAGACCCCAAAATCTGGCGAGGAAGGCCCGTGGCGGGGAATCTAATTGAGATTGAGAATAAAACGACCCAGTGCTAGCAACTCCCTGTCACGAAACAAGACTTCTTTGTCTTTAGTGTCTCAAGAGGATTCTTGCGCATGACCGCCGCTCCAACCTTTACGTGCGCCGATTGTTCTATACTTTTCGAGACGACTCGCCTATGAGGCTGTCGATGTTAGGGCCAGCCTTGATGGTTATAACTACAATACTCATTGGCCAGAAACTCACACCCCGGTTCAGTCTGAATGTGAAACTGAACTGGAGCGCCACCGCCACCGATGATAACGCCAACACGGGTATGTCTATCCCACTACCAAATCCTCCGCAAATGGCTTCTCCTGATTTGAAGACAAGCCCCCAAACGAAAGAACTAATGCCATCGCTGAGCATGTTTCTTATCTTTAACCTGTATGCATTTCCGCACATACTGATTTTTTTCTACGCCAGCTTTTCTGCCATCGGCCCTTCTGTAGCGCATGATATCGAGGTGATCCCCCGAGAAGACTGTTATTTATTCAGCCTAGACGAGGAACTGTATCATAACTATAGCACCATCGGCCAGGCAACCCCATCCGGTGAAAAATTAGGTCAGGTCAGTCGATCTTTGATCTTTTGTCCCGCTATCCTCATACCAAGACGCTTCATGGAATTTGCGGTCTATTAGCTGGGTCGGGACTGGTTGTCAAGCTCTCTTGCGTGCGGGAAACCTGGACTTCTGAGGCGATTTTCCTCCGAAAAGTAAGAGAAAAGGCAAAGAACTCGCGGGACGATGACATCAGGAACGCGATCATCGGCCATATTATCCTCGAGGTTATCGCTACCATGGTTATCCCTCGTTAGACATGGGGACGACCCGCAGCGAGCTTGGGATACGAGAGTGTCGTGACCACGAGAATCATCGACTCCGGATTGCAGTGTCGCAGCTCAAGTCGCCGATTACAGATGTCCCTACCAAAGATTTCCTGTCCACCTTCTTCGACAGCACCATGTGTGAGACCTTGCTTTCTCCGCAAACGCAAGACTAACGCAAGACGACCTGATCTAGGTCACCACGCCCTTTGGGTTATCGGTATCTGCCACCATGACATCAATGTCAGCAACCTCATGTTCAACTGCACAGAGGGGAAATCCTGGAGGATTTTAAATGACATCGACTTGACGAGCGACCGCGATTGCAGAACGTGACGAGGACCGAACGGACCGGGACACTCCCATTCATGGCTTACGACCTCCTGCAGAATGAAACACTCGATTGCAAAGTTCCTCATCTCTATCGTCATGACCTGGAGTCTTTCTATTGGCTCCTGATGTGGATCACCTCTATGTTTTCCACCATAGGGAAAACCTTACCTCAACCTCCATTGGCTAAGTGGCTGACCGGGGCAGAGGGTTCTCGCGACTCGAAGGCCGATATTTTCACTTCCGTAACCTACCACCCCCCGTTTACAACTTACCATCTCCGGAACTGGAAAGAGATTGGATCCGACTGGACAAAATGGTTATTCTATCAACGAATGAAGAATTACGGGAGGACACTAGGATTGAGTGAGGGAATTAGCGTGGAAGAGGAGACACTTGTGCGAGAGTGTACGAAGAGTAGTGCAAAGCGCTTACTTATCTTATGCGTGAGTACCTTCCCAACGAAAGTAGAGTAGACCTGTCTTTGATGAGCTGTGCATCACGAACGCGTACGCAAGCTGCTGCCTCATCGCTCGGTCCGAGAAAATCCTGCTCGCGCCGTGTTTATCCGCCAGTGGCGCGAGAAAACCTATCTCAAACTATGGAAGGCTCTGTTAACGATCCACAATCAGAAACACGACCAACCTCCATCAGAACATTTAACACCTCGCCCTTCAACCAAGCAAATCGACACCGTTCCGAACCTGGGATGGTATTGGGGGTTGGTAGCGCTGGTTAGCCAAGGACCAGTTCGGTGGAGTCGATCCAACTAGCGAGCACCAGTAACTCTTTCAATTTAGGCGCTCTACAACTTGGAAAGACATCCGAGTTCGAAAGAGGATTTCAGAGGTGTTCGGATCACTGATAGCACACATCTGTGGCGTGTCGTGTGCAATGGCTGTACTCAAGTCAAGCGGAAAATCCCATTGCTTAAACAGGCGACCTCACAAGTACCCCAAGTAATGGTTGGGAATTAAACTCAAGCAACTAGTTGCAACGGTTTGCCTCAATGTTATAGTTGATTTCAGCTGTCGGGCGGAAGAGGCAATGCACATCAGCACCTGCGAGATGCGCTGATAACGTATCGCAACTCACGGGGCTCCGCTGTCGGTTCCTGCCTCAACGGACTATGGGCTCGAATTGGTTACGTTATGTATATCCTCGGAATACGTGCTATCCGAACCTCGGAGTGCTCCAACCGTCCAATGCTTAACTTTGAGGTCCAAGGCGAAAACGAAGTCCAGGTCTCAGGCGGTGCCACTTTTCTATCTCTCGCTACTTTTATGTGGCCGATCAACTCCGACAGATATTCATACCTTCTTTCAGATTGTCCTAATTTTTTCCCTTCGGCCCACGATACATTACTGCAAACCAGTTCTTCGCGCACACCCTTGCGAGATATGGCTCAGTCTTGATACGGTAGGATTGACATGCGTATATGTCTGCCCTCTTTGACAGGACTATCATAGAGATTCCCATGAAGAATTTGACAGATTTGGTCTCCAAGAGGTTCTGCGATTGTTGAGCAAGGAACTTACGTCCCGCATCTGTCCCGACGCGAAATAAAGCTATCCTCATGGCG
Source organism: Tulasnella sp. JGI-2019a (assembly GCA_019633535.1). Classification (NCBI taxonomy): domain Eukaryota; kingdom Fungi; phylum Basidiomycota; class Agaricomycetes; order Cantharellales; family Tulasnellaceae; species Tulasnella sp. JGI-2019a. The sequence goes on from WSUE01000195.1 coordinate 11,815, forward strand.
AGGATGCTAATAGATTCATCTTCATGGCTATCTAGCCTTATCATTTCTAACGGGTCGTTATTGGCGTCAAGGTTATTCGACGCGAGGAATCTTATCCTCGGAGCTCGCGTTTCTCAACCCGCCTTCGATCGGAGGTATGCTGGTCCTCCGGAGCCTTGCTCCATGCGCATAGGCCATCAGCCTATCTCGTATGCTCACGCATCTCGCTGGAATGGCCTCTCGACGGGCCCATTGGGGTTCCCCGCATTTCACGGATTCGTAGCTGTCTCTCAACATCTGCCTGGAGTTCCAGTCGACTCCGCTCTTGCTGCTACATTGCGATCCTGGTCGCCAAGGTTCCAGAGCTCCCCAGACCTCGTTTCCTTCGTACACCTTGGCGGTGCATCATCCCAGCCCTTAGGTAGGCCGATAACTGGCGTTCAGAGCGGGAAGACTACCCTATCGTGACGAACTTGATCGAGACAAGCCCACCGAGCTTCCGACTAGATGCGGATCGGAAGGCGATATGCGCTTAGTTGCTGGATGCTATGTTCGGGATCATATCTAGAGTTTTATGTCGTTTAGCGCAAGCGGGCGTTATACCTCCCATCAACGCAATCAACACCCTAACCTACGGGCGCTGTGTCACTGATAATCTTTCAGGTGTACTTCAGGACTTTGATTCAGGCGCTAATACCGCCTTAGTCAACCCTGGAGTTTGGTCTGGTCACCACTTAGTTATGAGCATGCGCATGTGTTGGCGCTCATCTGACAAAGATCGCCCGGGGAAACCTCACGCTTCAAAAATAGGCTCACGTTGGCTTATCCTCATCACAGCGGCGTATCCTAGGGCCGTTGAAGCTGGGAGCTGGATTCTACCATGTGAAACTCCATACGTGCGTATATTGGCTTCTTCCTTGAGCCCCGGGCTCGCACTGACTGACTCCCGAACATCGACACCTGACTTCTTTGTGAGTCGTTTTGTTCAAGATTAGGTTTGGATCGAATGACAGGTGACAGAAACACCGCGTTGGCGTTCGTTGGGAGCATCGCAAGGTAGGACGGCGTCGCCACCCTAGATTTCAACGTTTTTGACTCGCACATAGAACCAAAATTCAATCAGCTGCTGGGTCGAGGGTATTTCCTAGCTCACTGCCAGATAAAATATAGCGTTTTCCTCGCACCCATCCGAGGAATAGATAAGTCTGTTAATGTTGCTACTTCTCGAAGAACCCACATATCAAGGCACTTGCCGAATTCCACCACGACATCTATAAAAAGTTATATCTTCGATCTTGCGCCATGGATCAGGCTATCTGAAATGCGGAAAAACAACAAGTCTAAGTTGTCAGGTGCCCACATATCCTACCATGTCTGCGGTCGAACCCGTCCTTCCAGAGAAATAGAAACCAAAGCACGTTACACAACACACCCCTGCTTCAACTTCTTATCACGATCTCCACCTTGCTGACATCATAGACAGATGCAGAGGCTATTTTATCAATTGAGGTCCTATCTAACATGCCGGACAATCCAAACAGAGAAGCCAACATATTCACGGCACGCGGCACATAAACACTACAGGATACAATGTGTAGAAGAAGATGGACGAAAAGAACATTGGAAAAACAGAAGGGATAGGAAATCAGGTAGCAAGGCTGATTCGCTGGATCCGACAATGTTGAACAGATTGTGTTAGGGAGGGAAAGAGATGGTTCCGAGAAAAGGAAGAGGGAGGAAGTTAAGAGAAAGAGATCCGTCTAGGTCATACAAAAGTATTCGTCTATCTCATTCGTGAGTGGTGATGTTCTGGACGGAGCCTGGTGATTCGGAAAAGTCTGTCGACGGGTCGTCCCGGCGTCATGCCGAACCCCATACTTGCTCAGCGCTCGTTTGTAGCAGACCCAACGCGTCCTGCAACTTGGCAGCGGCAAACTCACGTAAAGGCTTCGCGTAATCGTCCAGATCCTCGACATCATCGTCCTCGACAGCGTAATAGCGCAACGCCTCTTCCATCGGGTCTACGATCCTAACATGCTTCACAGGTCGAGGATTGGACCCGGGCGTGTGCATCGCAGAAACCAAGGGAGATCCTGGGGTCCTGGGCGTCGGAGCGTACGACGAAGAAGAGGCGGTGCTGCTGACCGAAGCGGTCGAAGCGCTATGGTGGCGTGACGCAAAGTAGTGAGATGAGATCGGACTGGCCTCCCCGTCAGCACCCTCTTCGACGGACGATTGAGAGGGGGTGAAAGGTGGGATATCCAAGGCACCAAATGGAGGTGACGCTGACACGTCGGAATCGGGTGGTGTTGGAAGTCCGCTCTCAGCCTGGACTTGCAGCGCGTGCATCTCGGCCTCCCTAGACTGCACCGCGCTGCGCTTCTCTTTCTCCTCCTTTTCTGCGAGCAGACGCGACTTGAAGACATCTTTGGCTTTGGTATTGGGGGATATAGCTGACATGAAAGAGGAACGCGGTCGGACGGAAGTGGCGGAGAGTGGGGAAGGTGGAAGGTCGTCGTAGGATTGTAACGGTCGAGCAGGCTTGAGAATCGAGGGACCAGGCTTGAGCGCCGCACGCTTTGGGGATGGTCGTTTCTCAATACGTCCGTCATCGCTATCCATCCCTTGGCCTGACAGGTGCCCAAGCATCACCATCAAATCCTTCGTCAACCTCGTGTTCACAACACGATCCATCGCTTCCAACGCTATGATGCCCACCCTCGCGATCGCCCGTGTCTGCTTCTCCGCTGCTTTTAGCACGCCCTTGAGGAGGACGAAGCTAGCGAGGGAGAACCCTCCAATGCATACGAGCGGGATGAGGACCGACCCCGCCAACCCCACGAAGATGGCGACGGGTAGGATCGGGAGAACGATAGAGATGGAATGGAGGACGGCTGTAAAGCATCCAATCGGGAATAGGAGTGGGAGTAGGAAAGGTTCAACGAGATGATACGCGTGACTTTGGGTGAAGGCTTCCGGTAATGGGATCAGGTCCTTGAAGGTGGGCGACCCGGCAGTGCCATTGCCGGTCTCAGGCGCTTCCCGGTAATGTGTAGATGAGGAGAGAGGGTAGGAAGTGGATGTCTGCAGGGCGTCGAGAGAGGTGTAGTTGAGACTGAAAGATGACTGGTCGGTGGAATTTAGCTGTGTGGGCCGGGCGTAACGGTTGCGGTAGAGGAGCCGCCTCTTCTCGAAGGGATTGGACTCTTCCAGCCGTACTCTGGCTACGGCGCTGGCTTCCTCAGTGAGGACAACTGATTGAGGAGGTAGACTGGACATATCGAATGATGCAGTATCCCAGCAACGAACGCGCGGACTTGTGTAGTGTGATTGATTGCTTTGGCGCCTGGGCCGCGCGAGACAAGTGAACACGGTACGAAGGTATTCCAAGTTGTAGCAAAGGACGATCTCCAAGGACCCGTGCTAGTGAGAGAGATTGAATATGGACTGAGGGGGAAATGCGATGAGAAAGGGTATAACGGTGAGTTTTAATGGCTTGAGAGGATGATATAAGAGGATCTCACTCCCGCTCCCCTCCCGTGCGTAGCGTGATTATGCTTCCACGAATGTCAAGGCCTGAAAACCACCTGCGATATCCGACAATCTGGGGCTCGGATGCGGGGAAAGTAGAGCAAGGGAGAAGAGAGAGCCTAGAGAGAAGGTCGAGATAACCAACGCGTTCGATTTACACCTGGACCGACCATCAGGCCTCCAATAAAAAAACCGCTCAATCCTCCCGAAAACACGGACTTGGATCCCCTGTGCCGGCTTCCACTTCTCCACTCGCCACTAGACCCTTTGGGCATTGGGCCATCAGCTTATGCTCTTTGGTTGGAGTCGGGTGTGCGTCGTTGGTTACGGAACACCGACGGCCGTCGGCAATGTCGTATTCCGATCCGCGTATTCATCAAGGCGCGCTGCCGGCGAGAGACCTCATAGCATAATCAGGCCCTGAACGAGCTGAACGGCTATGTCGAGATTGTACTAGCTCGTGAAATATCGTCTTGGCGAACCGCTTGAACAAGGTACTGCCGGCCTTATCTCTAATCTGGCAAGGCTCCAGCTTCCTCATGGAGGCTCAATTGCATAGTTCAACTTGTTGCAGGGCTGGAGCTGGACTATAGGGTCCCCAGAACCCCTTCATTGCGCTCATTATAGGCAGCAATGGTCCGCCACATGTCTCGGAAGCACGGCGTGCGCCAGTCCTGACTTGTCGAAGTGTAGTGCTTGCCTTTCAGACGTGCAATCGAAACGCCGCCTAGGTTGATTCCGCATTTTCTCCGTCGACATACCTCTTATTGGAGGGGAGACAGCCGTCCGTGTTGCGCTATCGGCAGTGAACGCGTGCCTTGCGCGAAGTTTCATATGAATCGGGTCGAATCGGTTTATCAGGCGGGACCTGTATCACGACCATTCTCCGCCTTTTTATTCATCTTTTTTTCATTCAATGCCATAACTATGTGGGGATCCCGCAAGTCGGCCCGCTTGACCGCTTCCGAAAACACAAGTGGGGGGACGCTTTCATTTGCTGATATGGACTAGCCTTTGATAAGCGGTGCTGGCGGTCGAGCCATGATCTGATGATGGGATCGGATCGCAAAACATCATTTGTGTTTGCGGCCTCACAAATTGAATAGAGGCGCTGAGTCAAGCAATTGTCTTTTCACGGATCAATTCTCCGCGAGGAGCCCTTCGGGCCTTCAGATACGATTGGAGCACCGTAGCCCTGGTCCGTAAAGGAAGTCAAACTGTTGCTTGTGTTTTTCTCTTGTCGTCGTCATCCATGGTGGAGCTTAGCGGACTCAAACTAGTTTCGGATGAGTAACTGCTACCGATAAGCCATCTTTTCATGCGTTCACAAACGCCGTGTAGATGTGGGCTCAAAGCAAAGCGGGTCGCAACGTTCCGAAATTCCGGCAGCAGGAATAAGCTCGTCAAGAGAAGACTTTTGGAATTCTCTTCACGGGGATGTCCGATTCAAAAATGCGGGTGGCTTCTCCCTCGGACTGGAGTTATACAGGGATTCATGTGTCGATGCGATGCAAGAATTGAGCGCGTTACGTGAAGGTCGATGATGTCAATACGAGCGATAAGCCAGATGGTTGAACTCTCGGATGTGACAAAGCCCAAGCAACGGTGATACCACAGTTCGTACGTAGCATAAGAATGCACATCCCTGAGCTTCCAACAGCCGCGCTACTCTATTTTACCCGAACAAGTAAACAATGGTCTGTAGGAACCTAAACGAGGTTGCGAAGAAAGGAATGGCACACTTTCATTTCAAAGTCTCGAGGACCTCTTTCGTTAGGCAGTGACATCAGAAGTGACGGGATGCCAACATGTCCAGCACGCCGCAACCCCTTCGGTGCAGTCTGCCGAACAGGGTTGAAAAGCCCAACAGATTTAGAACCCGCTTCTAAACATAGCCCTTGGAAACATGCGTACGAGGGAGGTAAAAGGTTCGTCGAAGTGCTGCCATGACATCAAGTGAAAGGGTAGAGCACCATTGAGAGGCAAGAGACCTCGTCCAGCGGTCGGTACAGAGCACCGCTTTCCCCCTCCGACGCCATTTCTCGTCTTGCGATTGCGCTCATCTCTCCCCCGTGGGGAAGAATACGCTTCAAGGACAATATAGTGCTCAATAGACACCACCAACAGCGCGAGTAACCAAGGCAGGGAAAGCCCCGGGAACCAAGAAGCGCAAAATAGGGGCCATATTGCTGATCGAGGATTGAGACGCGCAATTTAAAAGATTGTTGATAAGGAGGCCCCTGCGTTTTCGCAGCGAACGACTGGCGCAGTTCGACTATCGCCACCACTGAAGCCACGTGACATGACCTGGTACGGATCCGAGATTGAAGTATGTCACAGGGAAGAGAAGAAGCCTGTTCTCAACGATAACCCGCGAGTGCAACCAGTGAAATCCAAAGAAGGAAACATAGCCTCATGGGATGCCCTGCGCCGCCGATATGTCTCTAACATCTTGGGGCACGCTTGAGAATCGACTTGGATCACCTTCGTGAGGAGGATGGGAATCCGGAGGCGGGCTGTCATCCTCGTCGTCTTTATCGCGATCGGATACACGTCTATTGATGCATTCTACCCTCGTTTGGTAGGAGTGGCCATTCATGATAAGGCTTACTATCCGTGGACGAGGCCACGGCGGGTCGCTCGTCGGCCAATTGAGCCGGAAGAAGTCAGGGCCTGCGTGTAGACGTAACCAGATGTATCCCAATCAAAAGGGCGAAGGCGGAGGTTTTTGTCTATATCTCTTGCCTTGTTGTCCGTGATCGTTCAATCCGAGTGAATGATTGGAATAGTTTGTGTTACGATGCCATCTTCGTGCAATCGATTATTATCGGCTACCGCCTAGCGTATCACGAGGAACGCGATGGTCCTTGGCCAGCTTGGTTCCTGTGTAGGGATAAGTGTTTGAATGGTGATAAACGCGTTGCTGACAACTGTACCAAGTGGTGTATCTTTGAGGAGAGGATAGGTCCGTCTCCATGGCATTACTGCGTATTCAGTCTTGAAGAATATGATGCGATCTGATTGCTGCCAATGAGAGATACTACTAGTTATTTGCAGATGGTAGGCACAACGCTTATATAATTTTGATAATTCCAAGATGATGACTTACAAGACTTCATCGCTTAGTGGTTAGAGCAGCTCGTTGTGGACCATAACATGGTACCGAGCAGACGCGTGTTCGATTCACGCTGAGGTCATTTACTTTTATACAGCCGGGGCAGGCACCCCATCGTGTAGACACTGTCGCTCTATCTTACTTCGTTCGCCAAGTCCATGTTCGTATCCGTTTCACCATTGACGCTCAATGTCATGAACTTACTCCACAAATTGGAGCCATATCGACGTACGTGAAGGTACGTGGAATTGCTTACAGCGATTAGGCCAGTTTGGGCTACTGGGGAGTTAAGGCCTATTATAATATCGTGGAGCCTTGAGACCTGAGGATTTGTTCGCGAGGTCGCCGAAGGTCTTGGTATTGAATGGTGGAGGCCTGACCTTTTACCCAGATAGGGCATTGATCTTTGACGTGATACCAATGGTTATCGCGACATTGCTCCTACACTATACTTCCTGCCTCTGACCCCTACTCTCTGAATAATCCCTTACATCAGTAAGTAATGGCACCCTCCAATATAGTTTATTCTATTTGACGCACCCCGGAATGACGGGGACCTCGGCATCCCCCGCCCTTTTGCCCAAATACAATAAGCGCCCCATGTGGCTGGGGTCCACGAAATAATACTTCTCTGACTCACCACAACGACAGAACAACCAAGGACAAGCCAAACCACGTGCTGCCAGAGTCGAACCGTTCCAGTGGGTATCGAATGACTTTGTACCATGGTTGCTCTCAGCGTGCGTATCCACCTTTCTTCTCTTTATGCGACACAAACTTGCAGCCATACATGTTGTCTGGGGGATTGGCTTTTGTTCAAAAAACGCCAAGTTGGCAGAAACGACGCTCATCATATCATATGATCATTCGTATCGAAGGAACTCGATCTAAATCAGGGGCGCTTTTGCACGAAAACATCGTCAGTTGGACGCGAGTTAATGTGTATGAGGGAACGGTATCGGCTTTGAACGATAACGGCGAGCAAGTAAGGGTGGTTTGTTTCGATCCGTTGCTTAATAGAGGTTGAAGTTTGATGCGTCCGGCCTAAAGCTGTTATCTATGAGCCGTGTTCAGTTCTTCATTTAGCAGTTATGCTCCAGCCCTGCAGGTCTCGTTACTTTTCTTTATCGTCTAGACTGGCGCATGCATACTCTGATGATTCTAGTGTACGCTGCCATTGTATACTAAGATCTAGGGCTGGGTGGATGGCGGTGTATCTCACGTTTGTGCCACGTGCTTTGATCTGCGCTTGGCATAATCGGGCTGCAGGAACAACCTTGATCCAAATGCGTCGTTGCACTTAATTCTCTGAATTGATGGAGAGTATTGGGCCAGGGACGCCTTTGTTAATGCAGGCGCCGTTTATGCGACCGATGAGTTCGCCGAGCCGTAGATGGTCGCCCACCTTTGGACCAAACGTATAAAGTCCTGCTTGATCGTCCGCCCCAACTGACCACCTCATCCTGCACCACATCCGCATTCGTATTCTCTCCTACAGCACATTTTCTAGACCGCATCCAGTCAACCCTACATTCCCTATCTCACTATCACACACACTCATACAATGGACGCATTCCTCACCTCATTCTTCTCCGCTGGCTCGGCTGAAGACCAAACCTTGTACGACGAAGAGAAGGGCACTGGAGGAGCCGGCTTTTGCGTCATCGCATAAACGTGAGTTCCCTCTCACCAGCCACGACATGCTCTTTCCGAATTCTAATAAGCTGTCTCCGTGTATTTTGCCAGTTTGCTTGCAGAAGCGTCGCAACTCCGCACAGGAGCCGACTTCTTTGCCTTATAAATTATTCCGGTATGTCCATCCCCTTGCCTCCGGTGCTTTACTGATGGGTAAGATTAGCTTATTCTTGTGCAGTCGGTCTTGGTGACATCTGGTCTTAGTTTTGTATACCCGTACTGGTTAAGAAAAACAGGCGTCATTCGTTGTCTTGATCGTGTCTCCGTTCGCTCTCTATAAGATAATTGCGGTTACCGTGATAGGTCCTCAAAACCGTCCTCGACCAGCGAGGGTCGTGAGGTCGTCTATATACCCAGCAAGAGCCGTGAATGGCAACCGGTAGCCTCGAAACCCCATGCCACGTAAATTTACCATGTATTGGGTTGAAAAGAACAGTAACTTTGCGGGATGATATGGTGGGGCACAGCTTCGCTCCATGGCAAAGTGATTATAGTCGGGATGGCATCTGCAATACCCCGGCTGTATTATCACTCGAGCAATGGGTGGGTCTAGCGAAATCGTAATAGTGGACGTCGGTCGGTACTGTCGACGCCGTTTGCTTGGCGGGGGGTGCAATCAATCTTGAAGCCATATGATTTTAGCAGCCGGTAAACACAGTTGGACGGTAATTTCAACAAGTAATGGTACATACTATTGATATCTTGCTATTCCTTACTGGTCTTCGTGCAGGATCTTCGCTTTGAGATCTGATGAGGCCCCGCCGATCGGTAACGATAAGTTGGAATGCAGCATCTGTTCGCGGTACGAGTAATGGTAAGATTTTCTGGCAGTGTGGCGAATGGCTTCATAGCAAATCTTGCCCCGAACCTCGTGCTCGGAGTGCATCGCTATCCGACAAAATATTCTATTGTTACAACGCACCGTTTATCGCATTCAATCGCGAAACTACCCGACGATTGAGAGATGGACTTGATTTCTCTTATCTTCTGTTCATATATTAGACGAGCAAGGACGATTATGCGAAAGAAAACCTTGTCGAAAAGAGTCGTATACCGACCGTACCACCCACCTCCACACCCGGGGCAGCCCGCGGGTTACCCCATTCGCAAAACACCCAGTAACGACGAGATCCGGTGAAAGTAACGGCAGGTACGAGGTCCTGACTGTGGGGCGGGGCTGAAACCGAAACGTATTGCCTATTGAGCGCATCGGCATATCTCGGAGCATTAGAATTCATGACCCAGACCTCAATCTCGCGGCGAATATCAATAATAATGCCCACTAATTATCGACTATTCTCTCATTTAGACTTCCTGAACGCGATGTGATCATAAGAAGGCGATACAGCAAGCGATGGTGCTTAGCGAAACCACTTCATTCCATTGAACGCTTGAAGTCTTGCCGGGGCGACAATTCATTCGAGGCTCGCATTACCGATGCATACTACATGACAGGTGAGCGGCACCGATTCGAGGGGCTCGCTTCAAGGTTTACGCGTTGGATGTCAAGCTGAGGGCCCAAGCTTCACCGCACAGAGCGAGGTCCCGATGGTATAATTAGTGTTCAAACCCATGTTGGGCTGGACTCCACCCACTCACATATCTCACTTCCCTTCATTCCCGCCCACAGACCTCCTTCTCCAAAAGTTTGATCAGGTCACCTCATCCTCAACGCCTCCACTCAATTCCACCGTCTTTCCCCCTTGTATCATAATGCGGATCTCTTCAATCGTCACCCTCGCGTTGGTCGCTACGGCACTTGCCTCTCCTGTCCTGCACCTACAGAAGTCGGCCTCTACGCTGTAAGTGGTGGCCGAGATTTATGAGGCCCCACTAGCTGACTGGATTGGATATACCTTCGTCGTAGGGGGAGGCGAGCACCGATGCAGAACTCAAATGACGACCGCGAAGATAAGAAGGAGGAGGCGAAAGCCGGAATCATCGCCTCCGGCGAAGCCTTGGAAAACACCTCCGCCGAACAGAATCACGAGGACCCGACCAAAGAACTGCACCGTGTCATGGGGGTATTGACGGCGAGCCATCGTCCCAAGGAGAAGATGACAGCTGTTGCCGCGGATTGCCAAGCTTTTGACAAGGGTTTGGATGACTGGCGTGACGAGTTTCATGCTCAAGGGAAACCGTAGAGCAAGGCGTCCCTGGACCGTTTGAACGAGCTCTATCACATGGTGACAAACAGAATCCTACCGCAATTCGACGAGCTCGCCGAAGCATGTGGAGGGCTGGGAAGAGTGGGGATACCGCTGGATTTTTGGATTGAACGGAGTGACGTTGAACGGGCCAGGATTTGGCTTGAGGAGAGGCTCAACTCTGCAATTGAGGAAGGCCCTGACCCCGATGATCGTCCCGTACTTCCATGATCCGGTGGACATATAGCAGCATTGCAATAATATAATGGTCGAGTTCTTCTTTGATCTAGCGAAGTAAAACTGGTCACTTTGTCTCGATTTCTGGATAACGTCTAATGAAAATGGACGGCCTTTGTGTTAGATAAGGATCCAAGAGACCAGAGAAAAAGGTGTCGATTTAACCTCGCCACCCAACCCTTGCTGGATGGGGCCAGCACCGTCCCCACTGCAAGCACTTAGCCATTTGATGAATCTTCATAAAACGAGCGGCAGCAAATAGTCTTAAGTTGGGGGTTGGCTGTTAGCTACGAACGCCTGATCGTGTCCACCGATATGAGTAGTCCACTTCTATCTTGTGTGCACTTTCAAAATTCTCTCGCGACCCAAAAGGTCCTCTCGTATGAGATCCCAGAAGGAGAATACAGACGCGAAGATGCATCAGCGACGGTGGGACAGAGCGTGCGTGGTAGGATCTGCAACACCTTCTGGAGCTGGAGGGACTAAGAGTCCACGCGACACTCTACGTAAACCACAGTTCCACTTCAACTACTCACGATGAAAGTAAGATTAAAAATTAAAAGGGTTGTGCCAGTGGGGAGGATGGTTGGCGTGTCACTGTTTCGCCATAGTCAACGATATAGCGCAGATTATCATCCCATATTGAGCTAGCGATTTTTTTTGCTTCCTTTGAATCTCGAGATGACGGTGTGGTTCGTCTCGAAAGGTGGTATGTAGGAGGAGGTCAAACTAGCCCATAAGCTGATGGATGTGTTCTTAAAGCGAACTAGATAATACCTTGTCCCTTTGCCACCAGATCTATGATTTACGTATTGGGGTTATTGACTAGGTCCTCAAGCAGCGTCGGTATCTGATTGAAGTGACGACGACATCACTGGTGGGGCTTCGCACACCCAGTACAGTTGGTCTGGAGGATCTTCATTATCCATAGCGGGGACAGTATCCAGACCTGGGGGGAGGAGCTAGAGCGGGTTGATTATCTGCATATTCGTAGTGTATTGAGGCGGGATGTACGAAGGGACTATCTCTGGTTAAGGTCCTCATCCAGACGATAGCAGCACATAGCGGGGAGGACCTTGATGGAACATCTAAAGGCATTGACTTGTAGATTGTACTTCATCCATTAGCCGCGAAAACTAAGGGAGGGGCGCGGCCTGAATAATTGTAACGGTTACGCGTCACTGGAGTTCAAGCCTTAGGCATCGGCACACCTTGGTATTGTCCCCTCTCCCGATGAGATGTACAGCGTCCTCATGCAATCAAAAGACGATTTTGTGTCTGTAAAACGAAGTATACAACCTGCTCCGGATGGTCACCTCATTGGCTTGCATCAACGCCGCTTAGCGTCTTTGTGCACAGCACACAGAGCTTGAAGTTTCAAATTAAATGAGCAAAAGAAATGACCTCAGCGTGAATCGAACACGCGTCTGCTCGGTATCATTGCCTGATGATCCACAACGAGCTGCTCTAACCACTAAGCGATGAAGTCTTCCGCGAAAAGAAGCATGGATGCATAAATTTGTAGAGCACATTGGTACTCAGGGTTGATCAGGCGTACTACAGATACACTGCATGATGTGTAAAGCGACGCCATAAAATGAAATTTGCAACGCAAAAGGTACATTGGAAGAGGAGAGCGAAGATACACAATACTATCATAAAACAAAAGAAGATCACTCGTCGTCCTCGTCCTCGTCCGCTGCCTCTGCTCCAGCATTGGCCTTGAACGCGGCGATCTTGTCGTTGATGGCACTCTTCCGCTCGGCATGTGTGCGACGGTGGACTTTGTGCTTGAGAGACTCTTCCTTCCAGTTCTTTTCCTTTTCGGATGGTTCGAACTTTGGGTTCTCCCGAATGGCGGCGTATGCGTTGGTATACATCTCCTCCATGTCCTCTGACCCGACGTCGTCCGCAAGGTACGAAGCGAACTGTTTCTTAAACCTGAGATACATCAAGAGAAGACGATTCAGCTATGCGGATCTAGGATAAGGTATATGTACAACACGTACCGCTCGTCATCTTCCTCCTCCAACGACTCCATGTACTCTGCAACGTGACCACCATAGATGTATTTCTTGAGGACCTCAGCGTCGAGGGCCTTGCCTTCTGGGTCGTAGCCAGGGAAACGCTTCTCAGAGTGGGGAATGAAGAGACCTCCGTCGCTCGCGCCCTTCATCGCGCCGAAAACACGGGAGCCAGTCGATGTGCGCTTGAGACCAACGTCGAGGAAGCACTTGAACGGCCGCTTGGCATCATCGCCCTCCAATGCCTCTGTAATGACCAATTCACCCGTTGGCTCCTTCACACCTTCGTACTTGTCAGCGAGGCCGATCTTGTCAAGGCAGCGCCGCGCCACGAGAAGACCTGTTGCGTATGCTGTTAGAAAGATATAGAGAGTTAGGCGCAATACCCATGTATCCGTCGAGAGGGTATGTATGCTGTACCGGCAGTCCAATTGGTAAGGCCATGGCTGATACCGTATTTTGGAAGCTCCCGTGAGTTGGCTGCACAGAAGACAAAGTCGCCCTGGATGCGTGCGTAGACGATCTGACAGGTGACGTTCTTGTTGGAGAAGCGGACGACGAGCCGGTATTTTGGTGCGTTGCTACATGGGTTCAACGTTAGATCTCATTTGGCATTCTAAAGATACTTTGAAGGAGTACTTTTGACTCACTATTTGGTCTTGGATTGTGTCACAAGCCGTCTCCGGGCATAGTAGTCGGTCTTGCCCTCTCTCCTCCGTCGGTATTTCACCTGGTATCGAGAGAAGTAGGCGGTGGTTTTGGCGTTCTTGATGTACTGGGAAAGAAAATATATCGGTGTGTGGGTCTATGACTAGGATTCTGTACTTACAGGCATATCGGCAACAACGAGCTCGAGAACGATTCTGATACCGCCCAATACTTACTTTTTGATGATAGACTGGTCCGTGGGAGCTCAGCGGCGACCGTAACGTGGGATCCATACAGGCCCATCATTCCCAACCACCACACCTCGTTGCACTGCCCATACTTATACTACTCAGTAACGATGGCCGATAACAATCCATATACGAACCCGTACTATCAACAGTATTCAGCCTCAGCAGCATCTGGCTCGTCTAATCCTTATGCCTCAAATTACTACTCATCTGGTGGTTATGGAGGCGGAGCATCATCTTCCACGACCGCTCTCCAGCCCGCTAACGCTTACGAATATGACGTTGGAGTTGCAGCCCAGCAGAGCGCATATGTTCCTGGAGCAAACGCTGGGAAAGCCGGAGGTGCTGGAGGAGTTGTTCCGAAGGGGACTAAGCGGAAGACGGTGTTACGCAAGGGAGGAGGGAAGCTGTGGGAGGATCAGACGCTCCTTGAGTGGGACGACAGTGAGTCTCGCAACTTAAAACGCTTGACGTATGTGTAGATTGCTGATCCCACCTTGTCCAACCCCTTTAGAATGGTTCAGGTTGTTTGTGGGTGATGTCAGCAACGATGTGACAGACGAGATCCTTTCCAATGCGTTTTCCAAATACCCAACCTTTACACGAGCTCGTGTGATCCGGGACAAGCTTAGTGCTAAGGTGAGCCTTGCACATTCATAATGAGTATCGTTTGCCCAACCTTTCAAAAATCTGACAATTATATTGGTTTCTCAACCTTATCACAGGCCAAGTATGGGTTTGTCGCTTTCTCAGATCCTGAAGACTTCCTAAAGGCCTGGAAAGAGATGGATGGTACGTCTTTGAAAAAATTACCTCGCCACGTTCACCAGTTTTGTCTGACTTCCGTTTTCACATTTTGCAGGCAAGTATGTTGGCAATCGTCCGATCAGACTTAAGAAGGCTGAAAACTCCATTCACTCCGTCGACATCGGACACAACAAGGCAAAGCAGCTTGCCAAGAGCAGGGGTGACAAGAGGCAGAGGCCTTATTAGAAAGGGTGATTGGACTACACGTGTACGTGTCCACATGTTGCGATTTGGTGGCGGAAAAGTCGATGTTAACCGTCCACGACCCCCGTTTTCACGGCCGTTCTATGCGAGGTGTACCGTCTGTTGGTTTTGGGAGGTCCTGGCTCGTAGTCTATATAAATACTTGTACGTCGGGATCCATCTTACTACGATACAGACCCCTTCCGTAACACTGCATGAGCACAACATTTATTGTGCGTTGCAACTGGATCAATGAGCCCCTACATATTCCTACCCACTTCATTGAGTTCCACGTCATATGAGTATTGGTGAGGAATGAACTCCGTTACAATGCGCCGATACTGGCCACATTCGATACCTTCCAAGCAACAGACATTGAGCAAATCATTTCATTCACGCCAAGGCAGAGCCGCAACGGCGAAGAAAAAGTCGCGTCACCCTCTTGAATGTCATTCAAACGAACAAAGTGTCACTTTCTATCTTGCCTCGCTTGATTCAAGATTGCACAGATTCTTAACTCAGTGATATCCATAGCTCATTAAACTCAGTGAGAACAGAAAGGTGTTCTCATTTTGGGAATGGGTAAGTACAACGAACACAAACCTGTCTAAGCGGGTTGGCTCGTCAGAACCTACAGAGAAAACAGCGACCCTCTCCCTCTATCACGATGACCACCTGTCTAATAATAGTGCACCTATGCATTAAGTGGTTCGTCAGCATTGAAGATTCAAGCACCTGTCATCTGAACCTCTTTTGAAACTTACCTCCTCACGCTCCCGACCCCTCATGTATGGTGGCTCGGTGCCCTTGTAGTAGATGTCGGCCCAGAGATCCTTGGCGAGTGGCTCAGGTGACTCCTTAGCCTCTGCAACGGCGGCATCGACCTCAGTCTTGGCGTTCTTATCAATCGCCTAATGGAACAAATGAAGGTGTCAACAACTAAACCAAAGAGAGCGCAGCTAGAACTGTCTAGGGATAAGAGCTCACCTTAAGCTCCTCCTCAGAGGCGACGCCCCACTCCTCAAGATACCGCTGGAGCCCCTTGATGGGATCCTGTGTGCTCCGCATGCGCTGGATCTCCTCACGCGTACGGTAAGTGGTTCCAGGGTCGGACATGGAGTGGCCACCATATCGGTAGGTCACAAACTCGAGGAGAAGGGGTCCCTTGTCGGCTGTAACCCAATCCCTAGCGTACTTGACGGCCTGGTGGGAGGCGATGATGTCCATGCCGTTCACCTGGAGACCAGGGATGACGTCTCCACGCTTGAAGTACTCAGTATTCATGGAGCTTCGCTTGTCAGAAGTTCCCATCCCGTATTTGTTGTTCTCGCACACGAAGACACAAGGCAGGTTCCACAACTTAGCCTAGTGAAGAGGTCCAGAATATAAGTATCACACTTTATCAAAGTAACGGCATAATAACAGCAATCTTACCATGTTGTACGCCTCGAAAACCTGACCCTGATTGCTTGCACCATCTCCGTACAGCGCGAAGGTCGCCGTCTTTTTGCCAAGGTACTTCTGGGCTAAGGCGATACCAGCACCAACGGGCACCTGCGCGCCAACAATACCGTTTCCACCGAAGAATGAAGGGGTGAAGATGTGCATGGATCCACCCTTGCCATTAGACATCCCAAGTTGACGGCCGAGGAGCTCACCGATGACACCCTTGATAGTCCCACCACGGAGGACCGCGAAAGGATGGCATCGGTACGCGGTAATGACACGGTCGTCGGGCGTGATGGCAGATTCCATGCCCACTGAGACCGCTTCCTAGATTGCACACGCAAGAATCCCACCCAATAAATCGGGTCAGTTCAGATCGCAACTTTTGGTCACAACGAGAACGTAAAACACACACCTGGCCGATAGCCAAATGACAGAATCCTCTGATGAGCTTGGCCTTGTACAGAGCATCAGCAGCCATCTCCATCCTGCGCATCGTGGTCATCTTAGTGTACATGTCAATGAGCATCTCCTTCGTGACCTCAACGTCTAAGTTGGGCATGTCGCAGTTGTGGGAGTGGAAGGACTGCTCATGTAGTGTGAGGTTAAATGGCTGGGACTTGGAATCGGGGGCGGGTGATGGGAGAGTGGTCGTGTCGGCAGAGGTTTGTAGACCACGGACGAGCTGTAAACGCAGGCATGAGCCAAGGTCAAACGAACGATTGAATCTGCACTCACTGATGTTCTAGCCGCAAAACGCCTTGTCGTGAGCCGTGCTAATGAAGCCATGTGAAGTAGAAAACGTCGGTGGGGAGGAGTAAGAAGAGAGATGTGTTTGCCAAACGGGTGAGAGTGATGGTGGGGTCGCCGAAATTATGGGGCGAAAACCAAACATAGGGTTGATGCCTGGAAATCACCGTGGACAGCGACGGAGATGTTACTGTGCCGGCGATTCGTCGCGTCGCGTCTGCCCTCTTAGTAAACCACCAGAACCGGATGGCAGCAGCTAACACACTGAGCGCTGTCGAGGACAACCTCAAAGATGCGAGTGCAGGTTACGATTATGTCTTCGGAGACGACATCGAGAGCGCTCGTAAAATATGTGAGCTATTGCGGCCATCGCTGATCACTGCCGAATAACACCACAAGCCACCACTAAACCAATATGACTCTGATCGAACAGTGAGTGCCAGGAACTCGCCATTTCATCAGATGGGCCTCGGTACAGTTATATTTCTTCAGGCTGCTCTGGGGATGGAGGTACGCAAGAATGCTAAACAGTGCTTGGTTCAAAAATCTGACAAATCGCTTCTATTTTTTAGGAAGGATTTATGGCTGAAGCGACCAAAATCCTAACCCAAGCCGATGCCAGCGTGAAACAAGCGGTCAAAACACAGGGCAAGAAGTCGAACACTCGCTTCCCAGTTGGGACCGAGTTCGAGATTCTGCAGGCCGATTTGGTCCTCCTCCTTGGCTTAACGCAGGCATTGAATGAGAGTTACATGGGATACGTTAAGTGTCTGTGAGTGGTCTTACGAACCCAAACAAACCGATCTTGATCTGATCCAACGGATGTGTTTCTTGAAAAGATACTCTCTAAATTCCGCACATGGCAGCTTCTCTAAGATCTTCAAACGAGTATTCCCCACCGGGCTTGAAGGTTACTCGCATATGTCTGCTAGCCCGGCTGTGTCGAGAAAGCCATCTGCAGCAAGCTTACGAACCCAGAACACAGCTAGCGGAGTGTCGTCGTTAGCCGTTTCTGTGCCAGTTTCTCCTGCGCAGCGGGGGGGACTCTTAGGCCGGTTCGCCTTGTCCACACCGAGCTCACCAATTGTTTCTGGTACCACTACGCCTACTTTAATCGAGCCAGAGGGACATCTGGAGGAGTTGATCTTCTATGGGGCGGCGTTCGGTGCGACCACTACAATGTAAATATCGAGAATGGTCGGGTTAACTTTGATTCAATAGGCTTCGGCATGTTCAACCTCATTTTTTCCCTGCTGCCCACCAAGATCAGGTCAGGCGGTCTACTATTTGCAAATGACTCGAAGTGGCACCTAACCTGACCAGGGCCCACTTTCAGGCGAGTTGTGGGCTTCTTCGGCTACCAATCTGATCGGAAACTAGCAATCCAAGCACTTAACGTGGCCACGGGTGGGAAGGGTAAGTACCTTGTCCCTTGCTATAACGCAATGTCCACAGTTGATATATCACCTTTTGAAATATGTGAACTCATTAACTTCCTCTTCGTATCAGATGTTCACTCAAAACTTGCTGCGTGAGTTGCAGGTTCACATCCAGACCCATACTGGGTCTCAAGCTAATCTTACGTCACAACAGGGTTAGGACAAGGACATCTTCACTATGAGGTTGAATGATGTTCTGACGCTATTTCCTCTAAACCCTTCAGCTCACGCTACTAACATATCAAGGAGTGAAGCTTCTAACTGCTGGGTATCAAGCGAAGGAGGCAGAGCTAATTGAACAGCTCGACTCGATCTTGAAAGAGTAACTGCCTTCTTTCGTACCCCATCGTTCTGGTTGGCTTACACACCAGGTCCTCTAACCAATAGCTTGGAAACTCAATATCCTCACGGCTCACTCTGGCTTCTAAACAGGGTATGCCATCTCAGCCGAATGTCACCCACGGAGACCATTACTCACAAACCCCGACCCGGTTGATCTCTCAACATGCATGACAGGCCAAAATTCAACGATACCAGAACAACCCATCCGCAGCCATCCTTACACTTCAAGGCGGTCTCGGGCCCAGTCGACCGGTTAAGTTCGTCCAAGCCGACGCCTTACTCGTCTTCGAGCTGGCATGGGTTCTTGTCGCAGAAAGACGATACGCCGAGGCGGCCGAGATGTGGATTAAGATGAAATCCCTCAATAGCTGGTCTCACGCAACGTATACATTTATGGCAGCTGGCTGCCTGTTGGATCTGCAAACGCCAGAAGCGGACGCTAAGGCTCGGGAGCTGTTAGATTCAATACCAGGACTGAAGAAGGATATGGGCGGACGCGAGCTGCCGACAGAGGTGTATATCTCTAGGAAACGTACGTTTCAGCTCTACTGATATCATTCAGTCGCATGGTGGTTACTTTCCAGTCATCTTTTACCTGCCCAGTAAACTTCTGGAAGCGCAAGCAGGCCAGGTGGAAGGCGTCTGGTCGAGCGGCAGATCACTATGCAGACTGCATTAGAATAAATCCGGCGGAGGAATTTGGTCTGTGTGAGTGCAATCGTCCTGGAGAGGATTCAACGGAGAGTTTTCTCATTAACGTGCTACTACTTTGATGACGCGTCAGTCTGGAACACGCATGGCCGGATCCCGAAGATCACCGCTGAAGGACATATCGAGCAGTTCCTTTCATTAACGCCGCCGGTGCAGATACTGACTCCGTACAGCGTCGAAGCTGGCCCATTATCACCTGGAGGACTGCTTGATCTGGATACCCCTGATGAACTCGCATGTCGAGAGTACGTTAGAACTCTTCTCCGCGTCACATCATCTACTCAGATATGCAACCGTTTAGTCTTATCCTAGGTGTGACACACCGGTCCGCCAGCGAATTTGTTGCATCGCGGAAATTCCTGGAAGCTGCATCGTCTGCAAAGCCTTTACTAGATGACAAGTGGATAACGGCTATGGCGCACTTTGAGCTGGCCGTATTGGAGATGAGAGAAATGCAGGCACTCGAGCGACGACAATCGGTCCCGGCACCACCAGGAGCCGGGAGTCTGAAGTCCAAATGGGAAGGAGCAATAGCTGCGGCTTCGGCTCGTTTGGAACAGGTAACGGCCACTCTAGGAGAGACGGATATGAGCTCAAGGTTGGAGTCAAGGATGGCCATGGTGTGTCTCGTATCCTTTTATCTTGCTTCAATCCGAAGTGTTGCTATCGGCGCAACGAGAACTGACACATCCAAATTGTGGATAGCTTCGGGATGAGCTTGAACTCAAGAGATCGATGCTATGACGATATTTCGGCGATGAGTGGAATATGCATCATAAGCTTTGGCCTTAAAGCGGAAACTTCCATGTTCCAAGCAGTTGTCCCCATAGTGTTAGAAAACATCGTGGCAATCATCAACGTAAAACCTATATATTTTAAGACCACGGGAAGCTGTGTACACAGAAAAAGCGATTCATCGCGCCTTCCAACGTCTTGAGAAAATCAACGGGATTCGTTTCGGCGTCAAGGTGATGATCGGCTCCCCCTGCAACAGTCGTACCTCCTCGCCAACCTCGACTCTCCCGCAATTTCCAGGAACTTGGTCGTGTCCACAGAAACCTTGTACTGCCTTATAATGAGGGCGATGGTTACGATGCTCTCCACTTCGGCGAACCTCTTCCCTAAGCATTGTCTTGGGCCAAGCGAGAAGCCGAGGAAGGCACCCTTTGGCCAATCCTTCTTCATGAACCGCTCCGGGTCGAATCTATAGGGATTGGGCCAGTATTTTGCTATTGAGGGAGTCAACCTCAACGTTTGACATTCGGAAGGGAAGCAGGTGGGACGTACGGTTGTAGTGTAGCGCTGCTGAGTTCAGCCCGATTTCTGCGCCCTTGGGGATGAAGACCTGCTTCTTCCTTGTCCGGGATTCTTCGGAGAGCGTAGGATCAGCCAGTTGTTCTTCCGAGTGAGCAGCTTCGACCGTGAAGTGAGCGTCCTCGGCACTATACTTCGGGATGCCGATAATCGGCGGGAACAGACGCATTGCCTCGTACATCACACCCATGACACGATCGAGCTTGGTGAAGTCTGAATATTCCTGAGGAGTGTCAATGGTAAGAAGCGTGTTATATGAGCGTTGTAAAATACAACGGGAGCATGATTAGAAAAATGTGTCTTACCAGCTCCCGCTGTCCCACGACGGTCATAATATGCTCATATAGTCGTTCTTGCTCTCTTTCTTCCAATGCGAGGAGCCCGAAGACGTAAGCTAATGTGTGTGCCGTGGTCTAGGGAAGCCCAAGCCATGTTACTCCGACGCTCCCGTTGACAATACATTTGGAAGGAACACACCTCATGTCCAGCCAGGAGGAGGGTAAACATATCTATGCGAGAAGATGTCAAATCAGCGTCTTAATTGTGATGAGAGACGTGTGGGTAGGTAGCTTACTGCCAAGAACTTCGTCCATCGACATACGGGTGTTCTCCTTCTCTGACTGTATCGCAGCGGTCATAACACTGAATACGTCCCGATTTTCTCGCTTAGCCTCGGTGCTTCCAGTCTGATGCTCGTGTACCATATCGCACATATACCGCTACAGTATATGGAGAATAATCAGCACACCCCCAGCACAACGAAAGGTAATGCCAAAGGTAGCCACATACCCCAAGCTCAGCATACGCTACGGCCGTTTGTTGAACACGCTTTCCCATCCACCCGCTTCCGGCGAGACCCCCAGGACGCATGGCTCGGCGATTCTGCTCTGTGCCCCAGAAGAATTTGGGCACGAGGGAGAGGATATACCAGTTGTGGAGGACTGATTGAAGAGACTCTCGGAATGTCAGAGTATGACCCGGAGGTAGCGCTTGTTGTGGGATCCAGTCATCGACGTATCCGAACGCGGCGCCCATGATTATGAGCATGGTGATCTACCACTCGCTAGGTGAGACGATATAAATTAAAAGCAGGCAATCTTGATATCCTTACCTCCTTGAGCGGTTTCTCGACGCGGTCAAGGTTGACCTCGTCGCCTTGTTTGAACCAGTCTGTTTCAAACATTTCATTGACAACTCGCGCTGTCTGCTCCCAAGCTAGTTGAGCCATCGATTCCGAAAACGCGGGCGACGAAACTCTCCGGTGTCGGGCCCAGAGCGCTCCTTCAGCTGTAACTACGTTAATGCCGTAGACATTAAGCAGCGCGTATCTGTCCTCCCGCATCGTCTAGGTCATCATGTTCTGCTTCATAAAGGCCCCATATCCTGGACTTACACCTCAGCTGGCTTCGGGAACTTGCTCCGCGAAGCGATCATCATATGATTTATAATGCACGGATCGGAAATGTGAAACTTTGCCTGTCCAAAGAACAGGTTGACATTGGAGATGACCTCCCAGCCATATCGAACGCAGTCTTCGGGGTGGCATACGAGTGGATTAGTGGCGGAGCATACCCATGGCACCAATTCAACTCCTACCATCGTGCTTGCTCTCCCATGTAGCGGTATCCTCCAATCCACGCTTAATCATTTCAGGGAGTATGCTATGAAATCTACGAAGGGAACTCGTTAGACAAGTGAGGACGATCCTCTGCAAATCACTGGGCGCTCACAGCTTCCCTCCTGGACCCATATATCAATAACCCGGGAAGTCACTTACAGGCCATTGGTACAGAATTAATGGCAAATTTTGACATGCTGACTAAGTGACATACTTGATGAGCCTAATGTGTCGCCGATATTGAAGGACGCGATTCGCCAGCCAGAGAGTGCTCAAGACGGGCAACAGTAGAGCCACTGAGTTCCAAGAGGGAATCGGCAGCGCGGTGGTCATGGCGGTGGTTACGGGTTCAGCCTCTTTGCAGCGCTTCTCGATATGTGCCTAGAATTAATTGATACCACCCTCAGATTTCCCGATTGGGTTGACTCGTAACATCAGCAAGCGTTCCGTCAACGAGACCTTCCACCCTACCACTATCCGTCCACAGAGCCCCTTCCGTCGAAATTCTTCAATGGCAATATGCCTGAGATGTCGTGGGATGCATGTCCTCTGGATAAGCCACACTAGGCGTTAGGTCTCAGGGGTTCCGGCACTTTAATCATTCCGGTACAGGCATTCCCATAACCCGTCAGCGGTCTGCCGTTTGCTACCGCTTGAATGTGATGGTAACTGAATCCCAACTGGACAATAAACGCCTGTCACAGTGTGAGTATTAAGATGCCAACCTTGTCGCGCGATGTGCAAAGGCTCTACAACCGCTGCAACTCGAGGTTGATACCCTTGCACTCCGGCAACCACCGGCGCACGGCCTAACCGAACGTATGCTTACTTCTACCATCAAATGCCCAACACTCCTACACCGGATGACAACGCGATCCCTCCTGAGGAACTGAAGTTTAGTGGCAGGACCTCAGAGGACGTGACGATGTTCCTACAACGTGTGAAGAAGGCTGCTCTCGTTCAAGGGCGCCAACGGGATGACGACTGGCAGATCGACTACGCAGAGGCCTGTTTGACTGGAGAAGCTTTGAGATGGTTCAGCGGACTCGGAAAGGAGACTCCGAACACCTGGGCAGCCCTGCGCACCGGCTTCCTTCGCCGATTCGGTGCGCCGCCCGACCCAGCGACCATACCCACGTCAGCATCGACTGCACCTAGAGCAGCCGTTCAGATGCTACCGCTCCCTTTGAAGGCTTCCCAAATATCAAATGAAGACGATGATGTAGTAATCGGGAAGGCAAGTCCCACTTCCCATATGCATTGGACAGCTTGGTGACCTGACTCTCGCGCAACCGGACGCAGACTCTTCTCATAGGAGACTCTGGTGAGTATCATGGCTAGTGGTACAAGTAAAGCTACGAAACAATCCTCATAACTCTCGGAAGGCGTCGGGAAAACGTCCCTCGTATCGTGCTACCTAGGCTATGAATGGACTCCGCACACTCTACCAACGGAAGGGGTCCTCTACCGGATGCGCTCTGGATTTTCGGATGCTGCCGGGCTATTTGAACCACATATGGTAAGTTTCAACGCCCGAGAAAGAGGTCCTTGTTGCTTTGAAGGAGCGGCACTGAGGGCGTTCTTCCTCGTGCAGTGGGATATTTCGGGTGCTCCACATTATCGGGACCTTGTTGCACAGTACGTTGTGGGAATACAAGATGTTTGGATTGTCTATGATGTGACCGACCGAAGGTCCTTCGACAGTAAGAGATCGAGTTCAATATTGTGGCTTTCGCTAATAGGAATGCGCTGTAGGTGTCCCTATGTGGCGCCAAATTGTCTCTAAACATTTCCCGGAGATGAGGCCAAGGCTCTTGGGGAACAAGTGCGATCTATTTGACAAAATAGTTGTCCCACGCGAAGAGGCGCAACATCTCGCAGATGAAATGAATATGAACTTCTGGCAAGTGAGCGTCAAGACTAGGGATGGGATGGATCGACTTGTGGGCGACTGGCTCCCCGAGAAGGACTTCCGTTCATATTATAAGTAAGGAGCTAATGTAGTTTCGAGCTAAGATTGTATCCATGAGACTGACGTCTTCATTAATTCTTACATACATTTATCAGGCGCTAGGCTTTTTCTAGCACCCCACTGGTAAACCAAGTCACAAAAGCGCTAGCATGGCAAAGTGAAGTGTACACTTGGGACCAAATACCATATCGAATGAAGTTGATCCATCTCTCAGCTCTTTAGCATCTTGACCAACATTTATTACATCCTTCGAAGCTGTGATCATAGAGTAATCCTGCCAAGGCCAGCCGGTTTCAGTTGGCTTTCCATTTACGTATGCAAAAGGTTTGGATCTGGGTTATCATAGTTATAATGGCGGCGACGTATATCTGTAGATGAGTCGATCCAAATTTCGAGACCTGCTCTAGGAGTTGACGTTGAGCTCCGGGAGGTATTGGTCATGATGGGTAAACCAGTACGTTCGGCCCCTTATATCACGAGCTCAAGGTAGTCGTCTCTGCGTGAGTGTGGGGGACCTGCCAAACGACGAAGTTCATTGCATCAAAACGAAAAGAGTACCCTGGTCTAGAGACATCTACGACAAGTTTGCAAACTCGGGGTGATCCAGAAGTGACTGCAGATAATCGATGCCTCCAGCTTTCTTGATCCTATACCGTGTCGAGGGTCAAACAAACAATAGTGGTCAGGGGTCGACGAATTGCGGGGGTGCGTACGCCCGACTCACGATCTTTTCAATTCACCCGGCGTCCTCTGCCAGATATTCCGTTTCATGTCCATGTGCATCGCGTTCAAGTCCTCTCCATGCGCTTTCACTAGTGAGACCAGCCATTTGACTTCGAGAATTGACGACGGACGGAGTGGCTTGCCCCACATCGTCGCTCGTTCCTCCAATTCTATTGAAAGACCAAATCAAAACGTCAGGTTATTTCACCTAGCAGAAGATAGTTGCAAGGTCCGATGTGACATTAGCACATAACTGACCTGCTATGACTTCGTTTTTAGGCCCCTCGGGTTCAAGGCCAGACCACTCCTCATCGTCGTCAAATGGATTCAGAGGCTCCTCTAGCCACGGTGCTTGTGGTTCGTCCGCGGCAGGGTCTGCCACTTCTGACATCTCCACGCGCAATACCTTTCCGTCAGCGTCTCTTATAATCCTTCCGAATCCCTTCGGAAGATCAGGTGCAGATGACGAAGGTACTAATGTCTCGGGGTCTATGACGACTGGAGCGGGAGCTGATAAAGATGTCGAGGGCCGCACGGGCCAAACGGGTGCCATCTCGCCCTTGACAGATGGACCTGCCGTTCGCGCCAATCCAAGAGCAGCATAGCTAAGAACGGAAAAATATGTGTTAGCATTATTTCTTACTAATTCACGGTGGCCATTATAATACTTACTTGTAATGTAGGCTTTTGTGGTCATTCCATGCGTTGCGAATTGCTAGGGGTCCTCGAATCACTGTTCATTCCAAAGTTATTTAACCATCTGAGGGAAGAACCACACACTCATCAGGTATTTCATACGCACTAGGTACCTTTCGTAAGCTCTTATTGTTCGTGGTCCTAACAGGTTTATAAATCCCGCTCTTCAGCTTCCGTTTCTGACGTGGTCGAGCCATGATTGCGCAGAGTTCGAGTGCAGGATCTCAGTAAATATATCAGTACTTCCTGCCGCAAATTTAAACGGCTCCAAAAGCTGAGGGTAACAGGACGATTGAGGGAGCAAGTGGGGGTCGCAGGAGCGAGTGTAGATTTTTCGTGCCTGATTAGGTTGGCCTGCTACGCCGTTTCCCAAGTTCCCAGTCCGCATTCGCATCGTCACACTCGTCGACCTCACATCTCATTCCCTCACTTGTCCTGTTTACTATCCAAGGCGTCTCTCAATGGCCCGCGTTATCATCCCACAATTCAGGTCCCAGATCAGCCCAGTCAGCATGCACGTCAGTCCAAAATGTTTCAAGTGGGAATGCTTGTCGCCAATGCTCACGCACGATTTCTCGGCTATTATTATTTTCGATTCTAGACCGTAAAACGATGGGTGCCTTCGCTGGGAATGTGGGGTGGTGAGTCAAACTCATGCATGCTAGTCTGGAAAGGTCGCCGACTAACAATCCTTCGGATTAATGTTTAGTTGGGGCTGGCACAGCTGTCGCACTCCTCATGTCGGCAACACCATTGTTCAAGAACGACGTATTAGTAAAGATTCCCGTGGTGTGTGCTCCCCCTCAATCAGTCAACTACATATGCTCGAATTTCCAATATTCTGATTGGGCTTCACTTACCATTTCAGATTGGAACCTACTACGAAGACCACGTGCCGGCAAGCGACAAGCCATTCTAAACCCCACTACTTTTTAGACGTCAATACTACAGGAACCTTTTATACGGTTTCGCAATAATACTCCGTATACATCATCACCCCACAAGCAAGCTGGCCTAAGACTGCTCTCGTGTGATACCAAACTCAAAACCTCAGCGCATCCTCGCACTTTGGGCTGTTATCCACAACGTGGAATGTTATCTTTGCGCTGTGTCGAGCAAGGTTGTATCTCGCCCGCATGACTGATGTCGTCACACCCAGTCAAGACTCAGTTGCGAAGCAACGTCGACTGAGGAGTGGAATCTATACTCTCGGAGCGTGCCCTCCAGGGTTGGTGAATTCCGGAGAATGAACACACATACCGATGCCTAGACCTGGCCGACGCCCTCACCATGGTTGTTATCCATCCATTAACTTTGAGCTACAAGATTTACAATTTCGAACTTGGTTTTGGGGTCCAAGCTCCCTCCAGCAGCTGAACACCCAACCTCTCTTGCAACTTCTCGAGAGCTACTTCAGACTTCCCAATTGGGACGTCTGTTCAATTGACATAAGTGCATCGGGTTAGCACGAACGTTGCAGCACTGCCAGCTCTGACGACGTACGTATTGTCTCCATGCCCAGTTGCTTTCCCGTCTTTAGGTTCACTCCCAAGTCGTCGAGGAAGACCACCTCGGAAGGTTTCAGTCCGTGCTTTTCGCAGGCGTGCAAATAGAAGTGGGGTTCGGGTTTCCTGTAAATCGTTATCAGGCTCCACTCGACTGAGACGTTCCCGTCCCAAATACACATACCTGCTCCCGACCTCGCTCGAATCAACGAAGTCGTGGAACATGCCCTTGAGGGTATCGGAAGCTGGTCCCCCAGAATAGTTCCACCCGAGATGCTCCATTTCTTGCTTCGCTAACTCCGGGTCCTTAGCCTGCAAGTCGGCGAACGGACGGTGATAGTTGTTTGTGAGAGCGATAACCTTCCATCGGCCTGTGGCCTTGATCGTTCGGATAGCTTCAACGACCTTCATATCGTATGTACCGCCTCGCATCATGAGACCGAATAACTTGAAAAGAGGGACACAGGGCGATGAGATTTGAGGACTTAGAAAGATGGCGGGTCTGAGTCCTCACCTCCCTACCGTCAATTTGCACATAGCTATACGCAGACGGGAGAGGTGGACACGCTTCGACGACCGACGGAAAGAGTATACATCACTTTTCAACAATCGCACAAGATGAAACGGGTCAACAGATCCACTACTCACGTATATTCCGTTGTTCACAATGTTCCCTGTACCACTGGTTTCCTTTGACTGTATCGGAGAGTTCCTTCCCGAAGAGGTCATAGAAAGTGAATGGGTCTAACTCTCCCCGTTCAAAACGTGCCCATGCGCCTTGGGCACCTTGGCGAGATCTTTGAGAAGGGACAAGCAAGCATGACAGAATCGTCACATTCGAGACGTATCAATGAGTGTGATCGTAGAAGAAACTTCAAGATGGCTGACATTTGGACGTTGAGGTAGCTTGGTGGGAGACCAAGGTCTTTCTCATAGTCAAAGATGGCTACAAGAGGACTCTTGACCACCACGCCCCCAATGTCGAAGAATACTGCCCGTAGCGTCATTTTGAGGGGAGAAAGAGAGCAAAGGGATTGTGGAGACCGTGTATTGAATACATGTAAGAAGGGCCGGCTATCTCTCGGCCCGAGTATGGCGATGCAATCCTACACTACTACCACTTCCAGAAAACGACCTTCTTTCTGGACCTGCTAACAGGTATAACTAGTCCAACAAGGGCGAATGACCGCTCGAGGAGGAGAGGCCGCCCCGCATGTTGTCATAGCGACAAGGATGGACCGTTATGTTCGTCTCGTCCCGCCATGAGCATTCATTGACGGCTCGCCGTTGCAAACACACCAAAGGGCGCGGCGCATAGTGGATACCAAAGGCTTTAAGTCTGTACAGGATGTCCACGTAACATCCACCATTACTCGAGTTACCCCAGTCCTCTAGACATCTAATCGCCGGGCATCGATACCTTGCTTTACCTCTCTATATACGTGCACTATGCATCCCAAATGGTTGAACGACGGGGCTGGTCTCCTCGCCTTTTCACCCGAGATTCTTGACCTCATTATTGCTTACATCTCTTCTCCCGCAGACTTGGTATCGCTGGCTTCAACTCGATCAAATTTCAGGGAGGCCACTCACGATCATCTCAAATACCGTGTGGTGGAATGTGGGATAGACGATATGTCAATGTGGAGCCATTTCTTGCATGGAACCCGAAGATCTTCTCTGGTCCGGGCGCTGAGGATACACTGTCATGATGATGCACCGGTTCCCGACATCGACATTGATGTCGAGACCGAGGGAATTCACA
The DNA here is from genome assembly GCA_019633535.1 of Tulasnella sp. JGI-2019a. NCBI lineage: Eukaryota > Fungi > Basidiomycota > Agaricomycetes > Cantharellales > Tulasnellaceae > Tulasnella sp. JGI-2019a. Next base: position 40,710 of record WSUE01000195.1, read on the forward strand.
ATGAGGCGGAGGTCCTGACCATCTCAGTAATCCTACCCCCAGTTCTGAAGGCAATGCATCATCTAGAGAGATTTATCTGGGATTACGAAACCGACTACCACGACGACGGGTATCATGGTACGATGTCAACAATCGCTCCGGATTACCTTTGGGTGGTGCTGCGAGAGAGTTGTCTCGAACTGAAACACCTCGTGGTAAACTGCTCGTTTCAATGGAGTGGGGCTCGGATACCTGGAAACCGTCGAAGGTAAAGCCTCGAAGTCCACTACTGTTGAAATGCATCACTATTGAACTTTTCTGCCCTTCTACAGCTCTTCGAACTCGGGGGTCTATTATCGTTGGAGCTGAACTTTGAATGCATCGACTATGGATCCCACCTAAACGAAGGAGACGACCTCAGCAACATGTTGGCGCGGTCTCCCAACCTTGAGAAGTTGATCGTGGAGCAACATCATATTTGTGTTGCGGCCTTCACGCGACACGTGTTTCCACACCTCACATACTTCCACCTAAGAGGAGGGGTGTTCCACCTCGATTACCCCTTCCACCCTTTCCTTTACGCACACCGGAACATAACTACTTTGATCATTGAGCATTCTATGATTTGCGAAACCCACGAAGAAATCATAGACGTGGACATCCTTCCTCACCTCGAGATCTATCGTGGCGACGTCCACCTGGCGGCATTGCTAGCGTCTCGGCTAGGGGATGGATCACGTCGCCTACTGTCTGAGGTTATCGTTGCGCTTGTAGACGAAGGGGATCTGGCTTGTCGACGTTCTCCGACGACGATCCCGTTAGAACAACTGCCACTTTCGACCACCCTTCGACATCTGTCCTTGAATCTGGGCCTCTTTGAAGAATGGTTTGCCCCATTACTGGCAGGATGCGCCAAGCTCAAAGTCCTAAACATATGGTGCACCCGGATGAACCCCCCGGAGGACTTAAACGGCATTCAGACACAGCAAAAAATCATGGTATCCGATGTGAGTATCTCCAGACATCCAACGAGTTTTCAGCCGATAAACTTGAAATGTCACCGTCATAGAAAACATACTGGTTCATCAACATTGCGCTATTCAAGAACTTGACGACCTTGTATCTCAACTCTGGACTCGCGTTAGCCTTGGGACTGATGTCCATGAACAAACAAACGATGCAAATGAATGCAGATGCGGACCTCCCTACAATGATTCAGTCCATTCGACACCTTATCCACTCATGCCCCAAGCTCTATTTGATCCCTTCCAGTGATAGAACCTTCCCTTATTATGTCAAGATCTATCGATATCCTGGTCGCTTTTCATCGCTTCCGGAATCCCCTTTGGCTTCGGGCTTCGCAGATGGTGGAACATTTTGGGCGTTGAAGCGAAGTACTGCCGCGATTCCGATAGAGACGTAATCGTGGCGTTTTTGAAGGCGGGTCAGGATAGTCTGCGCCTCCCTGCTTAAAATCTTTTTTTCTCCGTGTTAAGCGATATTGTTGAACCCTAAATATGAATTGTACAGGAAAGGGTTTCTCTTATAATGACAGTTCTCCCTAGCTTCACGGATCAACTCGGGTAGCTACATTACTTCATTGATGAGGCTTCAACCGGTAATGACCGCGTGCCGAGTGATTAGATAACGCGTTTCAACCACCATCCGCCACCAACCTCGCGCCCCTTTCATGATGCCTCGGATTGTATGTCTATCATCCCAACCAACCGGAAGTCTCGCTCTTCCAGCAGAGATACTTGACCGCGTTATCTTCTACATCATCTCCCTACGCGACCTGCTCGCTCTCGCTCTTACAAACTCAGCTCTTCATGGCGCGATCATTGACGATCACCTTCCATATCGTTGCGTGGAGTGTCACATAACCGATGATTGGATATGGTCGCACCTTCTCCAAGTCAGTCAGCGCAAGATTGAAAACGTTCGACTGCTCCGCATCGACGACTTCACGACCGAGACTGTTCCGCCACGTAGTCGTGCCAAAGTCAAAGGGAGCACTCAAGAAAAGCCACCCCCTAGCATGCTGACCAACGTGCTAAAGCGGACATCAAACCTAGAGTCGGTCCTATGGAGCCGCCATCAGACACTCGGGTTGTTCGGCAAAACGAGCATCGGTCCCGACGCATTCTGGGTCGCGTTGCGAGAGCATTGCTTCAACTTGAGAGAGCTTCACGTCGAGTGCTCAGTCGATTGTAGTCACTGCTCAGTGACACCGGAACGCTGGGCCCCATCAAAAGTGAGCTACACGTAATCATGAGCGTTGCTTACCAATTCTCATCCCGCCTCCTTATCCTCTGCTGTAGATGTTTGAGCTGGGAGGGCTCCGATCTCTCTCTCTCAAGCTGAGCTGCAACAATCGTGTCACACATTTTTACGACTTGAAGCCCTTGTGCGGAATGCTGTCGCGATGCCCTGACTTGCTGGATCTATCGCTCTCCACGAGTGATCCAGTAAGGCTGGTGCTAGATGTAACCCTCTTGACATACTGTCGTCTCCCACGTCTCAAGCACCTATTTCTCAACCAGCCGCATTTCGCACAAGGCCACGATTTCTATAGGTTCCTCGAGGCTCATCCCGCCTTGAGAACGCTGTCTATGCCGCACGCGACGTTCCAAGGCCAAGCAGAGGGCACAGTAGTATTCAACAATATTTTTCAGCTCCTCCCGAATCTCCGAAATCTCTGTGGCGGTCCTTATGTTGTGGGAGGGCTGTTGTTCCCGCTTCCAACCGGGAGGCGGCGGCCATTAGTGTATGTCAACTTGGTCGATGAGGGGATTTGGCCGATAGGAAGGGATACGGAGAACCATGAAGAGTGGATGGGGTTGTTGATGGACGAGGTCACTCGGACTTCAACCCTTCGCAGTCTTCGCCTTGAGGTACATCTTGGCGAGCGACAGTTGGCGCCTCGTCTCTCCGGCTGCGAAAGCATCCGTCGCTTGGAGGTTATATGCCTTGGATTGCAGGTCTGGGATGACCATGTAGGTACCGACATACCGAATCATTCAGTCGCTGAGATGGTGAGCACAGCACATACTATTCTTTCTCCTCAAATAGCTGACCTTGATCTTGATCAATTTTTGAAGCAGATCTTTTGGACCGAGTCCATTCGGCACTTTGGAAACTTGGAGGTACTCGTCATGGACGCTGGCCTGGCGCTGGCGCTTAGGTTTCTCTCGATGACCGAAACCCGCGAGTCCTTCACCCGACTGCGCTCTAACAATACCGTCTCGGCAGTGGCAATCTCTCCCAAGACCATCGCCATTCAGCATGTGCTTGAGGCCTGTCCACACTTGCACTCGATCGTGATGAAACCCGGTGTTGGTTGTTCGGTGAAGATCGCTCCAGTTGGGGAGCAGGTCTTGCCATCGTGCTTCCCCGATCCGCCGCTAGCTTGGGGTGTCATTAATGGGAAGTATTGGATTTTGGAACAAATGCGAAGTGATGAGAGGAATCGAGTCCTTTCGAGGGTCAGGGACGCAGCCATCATACTTTGAACCAATTTCGGGCCCCTTCCCTTTCCCCTCCCCTCCCCCTCCAATTCAATCACCTCAAAAGGGTATCAGCACTGGACACTGATAGCAGGCTGTGCCACCCGAATATGTTTTTATCACCTTTGTAATTTCTAGATGTTGCTTTTGTAGACGAAGGCCGTCCCCACATATCCCCACAGTGCACACACCGCACACTGCCAAGAGCTTCGATTCAAATCGGGACGAAATCCCAACGCCGCGGAGGCCTTTAAGTGGCTGTGATGCAAATCAGTTCTCAAGTTCGAATTTTGCATCGCATCGCCATGCTGAAAAGTTATTTTAGGAGATGGATCGATGAGTCGTATTTTATTACTAAGCGAGTCTTCGGTCCCTCTACCACCAACCACCACCATCACCACCACCACTCGCACACCCCTTTTCCCAAATCTCTTCAACTATGGCTCTGAACCGCAATAGTTCTCGCGGAGGACCTCCAAATGCATCGTACTACAATCCAGGACCGCAGCCAGCACAACAGACTCGACCTGGATCTTTGTATGGGAGGCCACAGGGAGCGCCTCAGCAAGCTCAGACTCCTCCCAACAGACAGAGCGCTGCTTATCCCAACAACAATTACAACAACAACAACTGGAACCAAGCTCCGCCAGTAGCGCCCAGGATGCCGCCCAATGCAGATCCGCAACTGTAAGTTTACGGGCAGTGCATCATTGATTCGCGGACCTGACTTTGCCCCCCTTTTCCTTTTTCTCGTCCCTCTCCAGGTGGGGTTGGTTTCAAAGCGTAGATGAGGATCAGTAAGTTGGAACTTCTTTCTGTTCGCTCATCTCGTCGAGACTGACGCTGATCATTGTGATAGTTCAGGCGCTATCACACCCGATGAGCTTAGTCGGGCGCTTGTCAATGGAAACTGGACTCGTACGTTATTCACAACCGTCTATTGCTTGGGATGTCCTTTGCTCATCAGTCCTTTTTCCCCTCCGCAGCATTCGACCTCGACACAGTGCGCATGTTGATGGGCTTGTTCGATGTGAGCACAATACCCATCGCAGACGATCAGATTCTTATCTGGAGCGTGTTGGACGAAAACGAGGCGGCTAATGCGTGGACTATCTATAGACCGATCGTTCGGGAACAATAGGATTCCAGGAATTTGTGGCCCTCTGGAAGTGAGCCACCACCGTTGCCCGGGATGCCCAACGCACGTCACTTCTCCCCGTGACTGATAATTTGTCGTTTTGTTTCCTTGAACAGATACATTGCTGATTGGCAGAAGGTCTTTCGGCATTTCGATGGAGACCATAGCGGGATGATTGAAGGTCCTGAGCTTGCCCAGGCCATCCGACAGTTCGGATTCAACCTCAGTCCCATGCTGCTGCAGCTTTTGGAGCAGAAATATGGTAATGCAATTCAACAGTTTCCTAATCGGTAACCCCAGCTGAACAGGGTTGCTTTGGTCCGTTGTAGCCTCATTGCCGACTTCAGCTGGTGCACCAGGCGGGATCTCGTTCGACCGCTTCGTTCGGGCGTGCGTCATGGTGAAGACACTCACTGAAGCTTTCCAACGGTATGTCACCTTGAAGAGATTTCTCTCGGGCGCGTTCTGATATTCTATTATGATTTCAGTGTGGACACTGACAGGGATGGTTGGATCACCATCAACTACGAAGAGTTTTTGAAGATCATCCTCACTGCACCATAATCACGCTTCACTCCACCCTTCTACCCCTTTCTACCCCTTTCTGTGCTCTGCGGCCCATTCACTCGGCCTGGGCCGAGCCAGCCTCGAGCCAACCTTTGTCCCAGTTCCAGCTGGGTGGGCTAGTCTTTTGTAATCTTTTTCTTGCCTGCTGCAAGTGCTCTCCGAAGCACCCGCATCTTATACCCCACCACTTCCCCAGCAACAAGACTTTCGAATGACATGAATATGATGATAATTAAAACACATGGGCCTTCGAGTCCTTTTCGTCGTGGAATCACTTCACTCCGGCGAGTACGACGGTAAGGAAGTTCGGATACACGAGTTCGTCCTCGAGCACTTTTCGTATGCTATCTTGGACAAAACGTTCGACTTTTGAGACGTTCTTTAATACGTGCTTGTCCGCTTGTCCGATCTCGGACTCGATGACGATGGTGGGTAGGATTCGCAGCCCGGCAGGTAATGGCTTCGCGGATGGCGGCGGTATGGTGAGATCAGGTTCCACATCCGAAGAGGCAAATGACCGTGTACGTGGTAGGCCGGTAGGATCTTGGTCGTCCAGTACGCATAGATGCACACGCCGACGGGAGCCTTCGTATGCTACCAGCACTTCGGCGGAGAATTCGATGCCGACGATGGAGAGTTTAACGGGGAGAGACATAAATGCCGGAGAGGGATAATTGATCAAGAGGGAGGTAGAGAGTACGACGCGAAGGTTCGAGTGGTGTGTGACGTGAAGATGGAGTTGAAGGTCTGGATGAGGTTGGGATGATCGGTGGGTCGGCGGCGGTGACTGACGATCATCTGGTACAGGGGGATTGCTATCGACTCCATCGTCGTGCGCCGAAGCGGCGTCGTCCAAGGGATGTCCTCCTGGGGCGAGGCTTGACGATGGCGTTCGTACGTCGGGAGATCCCCAAGGTCGTGGGCTTCGTGGTGGAAGGAAGCCAGAGCCGTGCATACCTATTGGAGCGCTCAGTACTCGCGTTCTTCGAAACGAAAGTGACGTGATCGCACCAGGATCCTGCATCCCACTTGGTCGACGAGACCAATCAAATGGGTTCTCATGTCCAACTCCAGGTCGCCCTTCATCTGCACCTGGCAGACCTGAATCTCTCACTTTGCCCAAGTCCACGCCACTCCCTTCGTTGTCGTCGTTGTCGTCCTCGTCATCCTCTAGGAAATCGACAAAGATGTCTCGAATATCGACCACTTCGACTTCTGGGGCTTGCGTGCCAAATTGAAAGCCATGCACAGTGATCGGTCCAATGAAATTCGGTCGAGTCGCAGTGACGAGATGCTTGTTGAGCAGTTCAAGCAGAGTAGCGGAGAGGCTATCATCGAGAGCGCCCCAGTCGAGGTCAACAGTCGCCATTGAGTTAGGTCAGTCCAGTCCAAATAGCAATCGCACGTGGGGGGACGTGAATACCCATTGTCAACATTTCAATTAAGACCGCCCTTCGCGTCCCCTTGCCCATCCCATCCATCTCATCCCATGTCCGGCCCCGCAGGCATTAGAGCCAAGCCAGGGAGGTCATATGTGAGCTTGTGCCCCACGAAGTGTCTTGGATCTTTACGCCCACGATGCTATACTTGGGATCTTCGGCGCGTCGCCGATGGACTCGGAACCGCGTCACCCCACGTCCAGTCAAAGCATTCATCGACGCGTTCGCCCTCGACGCAGTAGCGGGAAGCGCGCTCCTGGGCCTTCGAGTTTTTCCGAGCGAGGAGGTGAAGTGCATCGACATCGGAAACAAAGACTCGTCTGACTCCGAGAAATGTACGGCCGATCCCGTTCGCTTCGCCCTCCTAAGCTCGGCTCTTGTAATCCCTCGAGACGGACAAGACGGAAGCAATCGAGGTCGCCGAACCTCCCGACAAGCTCAAGCTGTGTTAGCCAGCGTTCCGACTTCCGCCCAAGGTCACGTCTCACCACGGCACGTTCGTCATCGTTCTGAGCTGCTTTGACGGCCTTTGGATCGACGTCAAGGCCCGAAGAGAAGAGACTTTTAAGATTTGGGGGAAGATCTTATCTTTTTTTCAATTTCGTCACCTCACGTGCCTTTCATACCGATCAGCCGGATTGTCGGCCAGCATCCGATATCTTAAATTTGCGCTACAACCTACAGGCAGCAACACACAACATCGGGCTTGTCTTCTCTGGTGCCAGTACACCAAAACCAACACTAGAACGACATTCAACGTGGTCTGTTCACGGGGTGTCATCATCACATTCTCACTCTAAATTTCTAACCCCAAACCATATTGTCGCCCGGCCTTATCGTTCAACACCTCGGCGAAAGATCTTCTCTTCGATAGACTGAATGGCAGACATACGTGTATCGAAGGCTAAACGCCTGGCTCAGGTTGTATTATCGGTATTCTTCAAGTACGTATTCGTTCCAATATAATCGGGAACTGGCGAAACGTTGCTGATCCCTCTTACGTTTTACTTACAGCCTAACAACCGCCGGTGTCATCTTTGGCTTCGCTGGTAAATCAATTATCCCATAGCCTACTTTGGGCAATCGAACGGATTCGACGTGTTTTTCTTTGTCCTGCGACAGCGTTGAAGTCTGTACTTATCAAGGAAGGTGGGAACACGTCATCAAACAATACACTCCCCCACGCTAATTGTAAAGCTGTATTTTAGGTGTATACTCTGACCTTTGCCATGAAAAGTACCCTAGATATGGGCGACCTTGTGACGAACAGGCAAGCGCCGCAAATGTCCTCAAACGTGCGACGCCTCGTCGTGCTCACCCTTCTTTCGTCGTTTACGTCTGAACGTCAAAAAGGACCTTCGAATAAATTATATGTTTACCCTGTCCACGGTCATCACCAATGCGAGTATAACGCCCGTTGTCGCCCCATTTGCAAGCTCCGGCGCGGTCTGCTGATCCCCTTACCGCTTTTGATGTTGAGGAAATACAGGTCGTCGCCCTGCCTGTAGGCGCACTTCTCGATCAGATCGGCCCAAAGTACACGTCCCTCGGTGCTGCTGTTTTCGCGGCTGGTAACGTGATATTCCCCTTGGGATGCCGAGGTATGTCGGCGAAATATGTGATCCGTGGCGAGAGCCTTTATGTTGACGGATTCCGACAATGATGGGACACCAGACGGGATTGTGGACACGTATTTCGTGTGAGCGTGCAAGGTCTCAATGCGTTATGCACTCCCTTCTTATAAGACCACTATTTTCCCTGATTATTCAGCGGATTCATTTGTTTGGCCGTCGGGGGTCCATTGATCTTCTTGTCGTCGTTTCATCTGTCGAACTCGTTCCCTGCGCGGGCTGGGCTCATTCTGAGCTGCGTCACTGGCGCATTCGATGCGAATTCCTTCCCCTATTTGATTTACGGCGTTTTGTATGATCGGTGAGAGCACGGGCGCGGCCATGAGCCCGAGTGTGTGGAAGGAAGGGAGACAGGGTGTTCACGTTTTCTTCAAAACTGATGTGTCGTTTCATCTCGGATCATTGATGCAGAGCTGGACCCATCTCCCTGAAGGCCTTCTTCTGGACCTATGCGACCATCCCTGTCATGCAAGTCAAGTCATGTTGCAGAATCTCATTATTCCTTGTGGATGGATTCGAGACTTACCTCCTTCATTTCCCTTATCCGGGGGCGAATTTCCGAATTTCTAGGTTGGTGCTATTTCAACTCACCCTCGCACCATCCGCGTCGTATCAACGAGACCAGTTTGCGGACCGGCTGGACAAGGTGCTTGCCATTTCCGCGGTCGAGGAAGACTCGGAAGGCACCGCCTCAACGCCGGTTGAGCCTACTGAAGATGATCCCATGGTTCACGGTTTGGAGGCTAATCTTACTGGCACAACTAAGGGTGATGGTCGAGACCGTGTTATTGGGGTCATGTTCCGTCGGACTCTGCGGGAGCAGGTTACGAGCAGCTGGTTCTTGTAAGTGCGCGCGCCTCCGCCACGCGTTTGACAGTTCAGGAAATGCTATAGACACTCACCTTTGAGGCCTTGGATTCGTTTAGCGCCATCGTGTTCTTCCTATGCATCTTCATGTGCAGGATCAACTACTTGATCCAGACCGTCTTCTCGCAGCTTTTGTTCTTCCTTCATGACGTGGAATTGGCGCGTTCGATCACCACGGCATTTACGGTTTTGCTGCCACTGGGAGGCATCGTAGGTGCGTAAAAACGTTCCCGAGGTCCGGGCCTGTTCAGGATCCAAAGAAAGCTCACCCTGCTATCTCTTGTCCTTCGCTTCGGTGATGCGCCATATGCGCACATTCAACTGTAGGTATCCCATTCGTTGGCTACCTTCTCGATGATCGGACCACTTTTGAAGCCTCGCTCGTCGTGCTTGCGAGTGGCGTGGTATATGGAGTTCTAGGCGTACTGCCGCATTTAGGGGCACAGTTCGCGTCCATTGCCATTTTCGTCGTCCTGAGACCATTGATGTATACGTTTGGTGAGTACTGCTTGTTTCACCTGTTCTGCTTTTTACGTTGTTTAGGCGCGCGCGGCTGTAGTGGTTGGTCTAGAGCTGATTGCTGATGGGCCCTTTTTTCACGTTTAATCTTATCCATACCTTCTTCTTCAGTGGGCGACTATTGTGGCAAGTGAGACGCAATCCCATCACAATGAGGCCGCCTCACCTTCCCAAAACTCACCATGATTCGATTTTCCTTTTCTTTTCCCACCGGTCAGGGTGTTCGGTTTTGCGACTTTCGGAACGGTCTGTGCCAGTTCCGCTTTGCATGTGCTGCACCCTCTCTCTGAGGAGTGGAAACGCCGCGAATGCTGAATTTGGTGTGTATCCTCTAGGTTTACGGGCTGACGACTTCGACATCCGGTGTATTCGGGATGGTGCTTCGTCCGATTGACGTTTGGGTGAAGACAAGGATGAGAGGCGACTATGTGCCTATTGACCTTGTCGGGGTGTTCTTCGGACTATTGGCAGCGAGTTTGTTGAGCTGGAGAATTTAGAGGGGCAGTCGGTCTATCCATTTGATAGATTGAGACGCCGACGCTGTATCCTCGTGGCGGTGCAAGGGGCTCTGTGTATGTCACCGTGGCTGAATGCACTCCCCGTACATGGGAAATGTCTGTATATGGAGTGACTACCTCGGCTGGCTGGTTCTCTGGTTCTCTTCTTTCCGAGTCGCACGTGCGGTGCACTCAGCGACTGGAGCCATTGAGTGGGATGACTCTTGGTTGACTCGCTCATCTGTCGCGAATCAGCGCAGCGCCTCCGGCTGCGGTTACGACGACGGATTACGTGTCCCACAAGCGACTGACTGCTGTGTATTGGCTCTCCTGATCCAGGGCACTGCTAATGAAGAGCAGATAGGGATCAGGGCCCGAATGGGGCTTTAAAGATCGAGGCATGTCGTGGGTCCTTTGCCTATCATCTCCCAGCCTCGTTGTCGAACACCTCCCCCCACCTGCCCCACCCTCAACCAACTTAACCGGCTTTCTTCGCTAGCTCGCTTACGTGCTCCAACACAGGGAAATAACACGCTAGCGCATCAAACTTTGCCTATAACTAGACTCGGTTCATCTCACCTCATGAACGCCAACGCTTTCAACATGTCCTCCATCTCCTCTTCATCTTCCCCAATGTCCGTCAAGCGCGTCCGTTTCTCTCCGGACGTCAAGGACTCCGACGACCTCTCCTCTTCCTCATCATCGGAACGCAACTCAATCCCACGGACACCGAAGCGACCCACGTATGGCGCGTTCCAGCTGTCACCGGCGATGTCGGATGCATCTTCAGGTGAGCATAGCAACCATACGCATGGTCGTTTCCATGGTCGTGTCACGCGGCCTGTGTGCTTACATGGTATTGATTTTGTAGTGGTACCAGACGATGTCGACCTCCTCGTACACTCTTTACTACTACCGCCTCCCACGTCACAACGCGTTGTGTACGACGTCAGGGCCAACCCAATGCAAGCGTACATACACTCCATGCCGCCATTCCCCCTAGCACCGCACTACGCCGCTCTGGCAACGCAACCAGCACTAAGGCGCATTCAGCTAGTCTCGCGCATTCTCCCCTGGACAATCGTCGTTGAGAACCCTAATGGAGTGACCATCGGCGACATCCTCTATCGCGTACATGCATCTCTCAATAAGACCGTAGCCAAGGAGGACTACGAGGCTGTCGGGGACAAGCACGCGCAGACACGCGTCCTCCAAGCATACAAGCGCAACTGCACACCCACACCCGGGTTGCCCGCCAGGACGAGGGAGGAAGGGTTGAAGCGGATCGACTTCTTGTTGGACCGCACCTACTTCTCTGGCATTCAGAAGGACATGGCATACCTCAATGCGAGGGTTACCGACCCCAACATGCGCAACGAGTCCTTCTGCCTCGAGTTCGCGTCCGCGTCGTAAAGACGTGACTCTTTCCCCTTTCATCGATCAACTTCCACTTTTAATCGGCCTCTTCATATCCTTATTGAATAATCCTTCAAACTTCAACCCTCCAAGTCGCTCGCCTCGCTACCATCAATCGCCAATTCCAATCCCCATTCTCCGATCATCAGACCAAGCCTGCTCTTAATACTCTTGCTTCGGCCTATGACCCCTCAATCCCCCTTGCATTGTCACTTCCTTCGTCGGCGCCATGGAGGGCCTTTTGTATTGCATTCTCACATTCACATCAATTTTTATACCGTCTTGGCATTGTTCCGGTTGTATTCCTTATCTTCATTATCAATGAATCAAACAACAGCGTTAATCATGAACCTTTAGTGTGCGCCATTTAAGCTCTTTCGGGGTGCACTCGCACGTTTGCATTGCAGATTCCATTCCATTGAAACCAAAAAAAAAAAACACAAGCAAAAACAAAAACCTAAAAAAAGGGGGAATAGCAAGAAATCCAGTCTTACCAACTATTCATCGTCTTGAAACGCCTCGACCCAACTCAACTCAACAGCGTTCATCCCACCTCCTCCCTCTCGTTTCTCCATTCCATTAGAACGGTCAACCACCACAGCACCCCAACTGCCATCGTACGGTTCGCTACCTCTCCGCTGGGCTTTCGGCCACATATTCCCGACTTCGTCCGATTGCACGCCGCAGAAAACGAGTAACGCACGGGTAACCGACTCTGGTTCCGGCGTGATCCGTATAGTAGAGGCCTTTGCGTACCCAGCCCTGGACAAGAATCGCAATGCGATGAACTTGTGTCGAGTGATCGACGTGAGGCGTTGACTTGAGAAGAAAGCAATACAGAAAAGTAAAAAACAAACCATCAGTTGTCTAAAGCCTACTTAGAACCAAGAGGCGTTAACATTTGACTAACCTCAGCCATTGTGACGCGATCTCGTCCGGAATACCCATATCACGATACGCTTCCCGCAGGTAGGCCTCTGCATCGCTTGTCTTCAAGAGCACCGAGTTCCCATCGCGTAGAAAAGCCGCAGACTCCATCGGTTCAAACGGTCCTTGGTCCTCCAATAAGCTCGGATCAACGCTTCTCCGTGGTCGCCTATTTCGCCGCGACGAAGACGACCGGAATGACAGGAAGGCGATGAGGTATCCAAAGACGGAAACAATACCGAAGAAAGCTGTCGTCCAGAGAAAACGCACGAGGGCCTTGCCTAATCCATCATCAGTTGGTAACCCAGAAACGGGCACAGTAGAGATCGCCGCGTTGGAGGCAGGTGGTGACGGCACCTCTGCGTGACCCTGATGTTGCGGACTTGTTGGCTCTACTGCCACCGGAGTAACGGAAGTACTGCTGCTGTGCGCGGAATTCCCGGAATTGTGTACCAATGGCTTTGCCCTATATCAAAGCAGGAAGTTGAATAGAAAAGGCGCAACAACAAAAGGAGAAGTCAAAAAAAAAACGTGCTATAGCAACGAGTTTTCAAGCCGCAAAAAAACTCCACAGCTTCATGAGATTTGTGGGACTTACTGCGACTCCCAAGACAAACAAGATATCGGGTTTGGAGCATTCGCCACCGCCAATTTTTCATCCGGCTGTATCCGAGTTTGCCATGATATGCTGCTGTTGCCGGCTGCGAGCGCATTGATTGGTACGGGTGGTAGTATGGCGTCAAATGACCAATGCGGTGTTAGCTTGACGACAACACGGGCAACATGCGAGGAATTTGGGCTTGTCCTCCCACTGGGCTCTTCTGATGGAATGCCTTCTTGTTTCTGAGCAACATTATACAAGTACAGCTCGCTTCGGATGATGACGTCGTCCCATGAGATGCCGAGCTGGTCACCATCCTCTGAATCGAGGGCATCAGCTCCAGACACGTGGCCGCGTCACCATGCTGTTGTGATGGGCGCTCACCGATGTCAAGCGATTGGAGCGTTAATCTCTCCATCTCACTGCTTCCATACACCCACCCTGCATGCTGCAAGCGGCATTTTGCTGGCTGTCACGCGCAACCAATCAGACCAATCAAGGGACGAGACACTGCATCGTAAAAATAACTTACCCGTAACTTGAACGTGTTGCACGCAGCTTCTAGCGCCTTGGATACTCGCACGCTCCGTCTCGCGGACAGTGTCACCATATCTCCCATCGGTGTTGAGATCAAGAAGGTGACCTTGCGAGCGCTCTCTTCAGTAGGATGACGTGAATACGGAGGGGGCGGAGGAGTTTGGACTGGTTGGACTGCCTGAGGTACCACAAATACCATATCTCCAGGCCGCGCGGGTCGACCTGGTCCCAGATCCGAACGCTCTAGAGGGATCGATGCTTCTCTTGCACTCAGTGAGCTCTGAGGTTCAGCAGGTGGCGCCTGTATCAGCGGGACGCGCCCCCAGGGGAAAGACTCGTCATCCGAATGCTGCAGCGATGCATCTGAGGTACCCAGATCCGGCGTGTCGAATACAGCTAAAGGTATCCATGATCAACTTGTTAGGTATGGTCAATGTACACGATTTCGATCTCAATGTACCTGGAGTGTCGTTACGTTCGCGCGTTCGCACCTCAACCCTCACCGCCGACGAAACTCGTGCCACCCCATCCCACGAGTCCGACGCGATCCTATCGTACCCTCCGGACCAGTTTGACCATGAACGATGAAATGAGATATCCAAATCCCCGCTGATCCCAAATCGTTCGCGCGTAGCCGAGCGGGCTTCCTGAACAGGGTGCATCGCGGTCAAGATCGAAATACACATTCCCCAAGACTGACGATTCATATAAACTCACGGCGTATGAAAGAGTCCGAGAGATGGAGCTTGTCCGGTCCCCATAACGTAGCTCTATGTTCCTTCCACGGGTTTCGGCCATTGCGCTAACCCGACAATCTATGCAAAGATTGGAATAAAGCTGCAAGATCGCCTTCACTGTAGCTCTGTCGGATGTGATCTTGTTAGTGAAAGATCGTAGGTCGTAAAGTGTCGTAAAATATCGTGAATGGGAAGAAAGCTGGATCAAAAGGTGGGCGTGGTTTCCCACCTACAGTAGAGGTCAAAAGTTAAAGTTCAACAGGGCAGGTGTTCCGTGGGTGGCGCCAAAGTCCTTTCTATCTGCCACCTCCATTGCCGAGAAGTCAACGAGCTCGTCGAATACCATGGCATAAAGGAAGCGTGGCTGCGGAGTGCCATTGGAGGATGGGAATCGGTTGATGACAACCCCCACATGCCTGAGGACCAGCGTGTCCTAGTCGCTGCGCCTGTTACTGGCCTGAAAGAAGAATATGTGTATAGTGGATGCGTCCATCACAGACTTGTTGAACTCTTTAGGGTCGCCCGAAGCTGCTCATGCTCATGATTGTTTACGCGTTCGGCGGTTGCATCACCTTTCTCGATGTACCTATCCTCCATATATCATCACTTCTTAGGTGTCGGGGACCAATGACTGACCTCAGATGGATGCGATCACGGGCAGTCTTGCGGTCGGCTTCGATGCGGATGCGAGGGACGTTTAACTACATCACATGAAAGATGGCAAATGCAACACGATGGCCCTCGAAAACAGGATCAACCATACAACGCATTACAAATATTAGGCCGCTCCGGCTACGTTACCACTGCCAACGGATATATCGTCATCAATAATTGTGTCCACATTTGAGGCCTTCTCGACCTCGTCCGTATTCTTGCTGCTACTGGTGTCACCATCAGATATAGTGGGGTCGGTTGAATCAACGTTGCCGACAGCCTCTGCATTTGAAAAACTTGTCATCTCGGCCATGCCTTCCTCATCCTTCCCAGCCGCCAAACCATTCAATCCAGTACTTGTCCTAGAAAAGAGAAGGAAGAATGTAACAGATCAGCGCGTAGATTACACAATACCCAAAAATGCGGGTGTGGGATTATCGATGGGATGAGGAGAAGGACCAACTTACATAGCTATTTTGGTGCTCTGAGCACCGTCGACTCTTGCCTCGACGTCCTTGAACATCTTCATCTGCTCTCCATCATGGTCGGGCAGCTTATCCAACGTGTCCATGATCCTAGGGATATCATTAGGATTTTGCTCCATGTACTGGGCGAGTTTGGCGGCTTCCGTCGGGCTGAGATCGCCGGTAGTCATGGATGCCATGTTGGTGCCATTAGAGCCAGTATCAACGGAAGCAGAGGCACTGTGTACAACCGAAATGATCCTCAGGTTAGATATGGAGATGCGTCATACAAAATTGTGCTCGCCTCGCTGGAGCTTGGGCCTGGTTATTGCCAATGATCTCGGCAGCCGTAACACCGCCAACTGTACCGATCACGCCACCGACCCCAAATGCCGCAACAATCTTCTTCCAGCCCGTCTTGCTCTTTGTCGCCCCTCCTTTTTTAATCTCCGACTGAGCTACATCTTTTTTGATTGTGAGGTCGTCCGGAGGTTTCGGTAGATGGCCCTCTAGCAAGGGCACTCTGTGCTGGCCGGCGCCTTTAACGTTATGTTGATGGATGAAGCTCTCGTGACACGCCAAGACGTCGCGGGCCTTTTCATCGCCTGCCGTCCTGAACCAAGAGAGAAGCCTCTTAGAATTTTCAACTTCCTGTGCCTTAAGTATCTTGCCCTTCCGGAGCCTCTCGAGTATATCGATCGCCTGCGCCTTTGCGGTGTGATAAATTTCATCGAGAGACTGAAAGTCTTTTTGGTTCCTCGCCTCCCAGATCTTCCAAAAAGTGGTGCCTTCATCCACGAACATTGCATCCAGGTTCCTCTTGACACTGTCAGAATATTTTATCGTCAGAATTCAAGCGCCCTGGCCGGTTACAGAAAGGAAATAGAAGTTAGCTCACTGGACAACATCAGTCTGGTGCACAGAGGACAATGGCCTAATGGGTGTTGGTACGGATAGAACAGGCGTGGCCGAGACGATGATTCCAACGGCTCCGAGGATAGGTATGATACGCATGAGTTGGAGCGAGGAGGCTGTATAATTATGATATTCTCGCCGGGAGAAAGGTAAGGCGATTAGTGTACTGAGTGGAATACAGCGGAGAAGGGGAAACCAAAGCACCGTCGTGAGATATCGCTTTATAGCCATCGTCGGCTATTCACATAAGCCGCATCGTGTGTTGGCATTGAAACGTGTCGGTTCGTCGCAGGGAAACAAGGGGCAAAGCATTGAGACCTACTCAAATAATCACGTGATATAGTAATTTGGTCATTGCATCGCCAACTGAGTGCTATCGATGGTTGCCTGACATAATGCTGGGATTTTAGGAACCTGAGCGGGCACAGACAGCGCATGGAATGTAGTGCGCAATGCTTGCCCACAATTCCGCATCCAGGCCCATACCGTCCCTCCTCGTTAGTCGCCCACGTATGTATTGTCACGTATCAGCCGTCCAGTGGAAAGACGACTTGTGATGCATGCGCTTCTTGTATGCCGCTGTAGTCATAAGGGATGCTGCCTACTAGCCGTAGTACTGCGTTTCCTCACTTGCCCTTTGTGTCAGACCCCATGCGTTTCGCTACTAGGGCATGGTTCTTGTATTTTATTCTTCATTTCTCCATCCTTCAGCCTTTCATTCTCTGTATAGTACCCGTGCTGTGATCGATACAGCCTACGGCACACCAGAACTTTCTATTCTTATTTAGCCGCATATTTTAACGACCAGATGTGAGACTCATATTCCAAGTTTGGTCCCATTACCTCAACAATTGAGCTCTCAAAGGGTGGTTGCCTCGTCCGCATTCAAAATCAATGTCGTGTAGAACTTGATAAGGTTGGTGAAGCCGTCAAGCCTGATCGCTGCAATTCAAGACGAAGCCGGGTCAGCAAACGCATAGATAAAACGTTCCATGTAAATATCTGAAAATGGAATCAAACGCACCTTCATTAACGGTGTGCTCGCCATTCTTGGAATGATGCGTTCCGATATGGGTGTAACGGAAAATATTTCTAGAGAAATCCCAATAGGACTTGGTATCTTGAAATAGGTGGCGTACGATCTCAGTAAACAAATTCTGAGACCTACTCCATACCACGTTTACTGACCTGTGTTGCCACCTAGAGTCATCGGGCCAACAACTATATCCTTCCCTGCCCCCTCTGCATCCTGATAGGACGCTCTGATAGTCCCACTGAGCACTCGCCACGCTTCCGTACCCATCGGCGTCACCGGTGCTGGCTCGAGCGCAGATCCAAAGGCTTCGCTGATAGTGACGTTTGCGATAGGGCTGAAACTGGAACTTGCCTTCGAACAAGAAGCGTCATTATTATGTACATCCTTTCCAAACGCATTCAGTGATAGTTTCCGATCGGCGGTAAATTGCGTAAAGAGCGATGTGATTTCTTCTTCGAGGGCGCGTACGGAACTCTCAGTGCTGATCCGGTGATTGATAACAGCATGCGCCTCTTCAGGCAAAGCGTTGACCTTGACTCCCCCTGTTACAAGCCACGGGTTCGTTCTTCAGTTCTGCACACCGTCAATCGGTTCATCTGATAAGATTGTTGAATCTCACCTGAAATGAGGTCCACTGCTTGCGTCGTACCCAAAATCGCGGTTGCATCTCGACTCCACTCGCTGTCGCCACTCTTAATAAACTTTTCCATCTGTTTCAAGGATTTGTCGCTCTTCTGGGCCTTCAAAATAGTCTGCCTGAAACTGTCAGGGAGATCCGGGGCGTGCGCAGCGAGGCATTGGAAAAAATCGAAAATGGACGATGTCCGAGATAGGTGAACAGGGTGAGGATTGGACTCGAGGTGGTTGATAAGCTGAGAGAGGATGCCGATCGTCGTGTGCTTTGGTGGGACGCTGGAATGACCACCTGGTGCTGTGACCTTAATCTCAACATCGAGGTAACCTGGAAAGCAAACATGGTTGAGACTATCGAGGAGAGCAATCGCCTTTGTTTCCTACCTTTCTCCGCAACAGAAACCAGGGCAAAGGTTTGACCGAGCATCTCAGCATACTCTCCCCCTTCATCGAGAATGAATGCGAATTCTTTGGGTCCATTCTCCTTCAGGTAGGCTGAAAGTTGCCCGGCTCCCTGAATAATGTATCGAACTCGTCATCACTACCTCTCGACGTGGTGTATGACCCACAACGCGCCACGAAGGCTCACCTCGTTGCCACTAGACTCTTCATCGAATCCAAATGCGAGGACAACAGTCCTCTTGGGTTTGAATCCGGCTTCGAGAAGCGTCTCGACGGCCGCGAGGTTACCGATCAATCCGTTCTTATCATCGCACGACCCTCGCCCCCAAATCCAACCGTCTTTGAGGACACCGGAGAATGGCGGTTGTTCCCATTGCGAAAAGGTGCTGGGTTCAACCGGGACGACATCTTTGGATGGAATCCGAGGTGAACCAACAATGCAGCGATGTCGTTGAGATCATGAACACACACACCTTGGTGGTTCATGAGCAGGATAGGCTTCAGTGAGGGGTCGGATCCCTGCCATGTGTACAAGAGGCCGTGTGTATTGACCTTCGTTAGAGATAGCTCCTTGTGGCTGATATGTTTCGGACATAGTAAGCGTTTGGAACCTACCGCGCAGTGGTAAGGTCGACTCACACTTTCGGGAAGGCTTCCTGCAAATACTGTAGGAATTGAGAAAATATCATCCACAATGGGTCCTCTCCGACAGGGCCACTATCGTCAAACACTTCGGTCCTACGTCAAACGGATAAGTCACATGATATACAGTGGTGGTGGTTCGTGGCTCACGGTATTCGGATTGCACCACCGAGCCAGTCCGCTGCCCTCATGCTGAAATTCACATCTCCATATACAGTGTTTAGATGAGATGCGATAGCGTGGTTTGATCTTGGCCATAATGGTTCATCTTGTTTGCAGACGGCTTGGCGATAGGCTGGAGTAGCCACTTGCCAATCTAGCCTCCACGCGAGGATATAGTAAAGGAGCAGACGATAAAAACACCAGATACACCATGTTATCTTCGCCACTTTCACCAACTGAGGCTTGAGGTGGAGGCCTGCGAATCTGGACGCGACTATCGGTGACTTGGGCTCTTGGGACAATTCGGGCAGTGGCAACGATCCTAGCTTCTCCTTATCCATGACAAAGCTTATGATCTGGCAGTGATAGTGGCAATAGTGGGGCGGTGGTTCCAGGATGGATGTCGGACGTTCCCAGGAATAGACCCTGAAGCTCTTCAGGCCAAAATTAAGGAAACAAACCACACGCTCATTGTGGTGGAAAGAATCAGAATGGTGAGCAATGAGTAGTACTGTTGATAGCGTTCAGTGAATAATGTGGTTGCCTCTCTCCCCGACCACTCGCGAGCAGAAGCAGGAAAGACGGAATTGGATTAGCTCGGTGATATGTAAGAGGAAGATCAGAAGTCAAAGGTAGTTTCGAAAGGGGTATTAAGGAGCGACAAGAAACATTGTGTGCGAAAAGTGTCCTCAAACAAAACCGATTACAGATCCCGATTACAGTAACGAATTGAAAGTATGTTGGCCGTCGGCCCAAGTCTGATTGGCTGATTGCGCGACAGGGTTCAGAATTACTGAGTGTTCAGTATGTGCTTGACACAACGCTCCTTCCCGCTTGCATCACGGAGCTTAGCGTATCATTTCCGGCAACCCTCTGCGAGCAGTAGCAAAGTGTGTCAACAACACAGTCCAGCCAGTGTGCACAGAACATAGTCGTGGGTGAAACTTGCGCCCACCGATGGCGCATTGGCCGCGGCGGCACGGTGTGGCGCTGACGCCTAGGATCGCAGTACAGTCCTGACCAGTCGCTTCTTTGTAGTTCCCATCATTATTCGTGCGGGTAGCCCACAAAATGCCCTCGGGCGCTACACACCAGCCACAGCTCTCCGGATCCTTGGCGACGTTGACACATTCGAATCCGCCGACACCAGAGTAATTGAAACACCTCTTGTATCCTTGTACCCAATTCATGGATCGTTTCCTGTAGCCTAAGCCTCAAGTCAGCCGGGGCGATGTGCACTGCGAATCTGAAGTACAGCCAGTTTAGGAGGTGGATCAGCCTTTTCAGGAGAAGGAATTTTGGATCAGCTGCCATGGAAGTTTGTGAAGAGAACCCGCATACCGACAGGGCATGATTGACAAGTCATCTTTGCAATGAATGGTCGGTACATTCCTACGATGACACATGAGCGAGTGGGAAACCGCGTCGAATCTGAGGGCGAACCTTGTGGGTACGCCGAACAAAAAACGTCGGATGTCGAACTATCCTTTACTGCAACGTTTCCTAAGGAGAATGCCACAGTCAGTTGGATGGAGATTAGAAGGATAACTGGCAGTTCGAGCGGCAGTGAATGGATTTCCTTGGTAAGATGTACCTGTTGCATTGACCGTTTCCCTTGGCACTGGCCGGAGAAGTGTAACTTAGTCGAATCCAAAGAATTCGGGACTTTAGTCCCCATCCAACAGGCGACACACAGGAAAGAGGCGCATACCTGGGGGGGGGGGGCATGAGTTGCATGGTGGAAAGTTCACGATCTTGTATCGTAATTCGATATCAATCGCGGAGGACAGAGCCAAGTCATGGAGTCAACTTTTGCAGGCATGTTGAACACGTTACACCACCGGTGTTATATGTGAAAGCCTCGGTTCCTACGACGAAAGCATGGCGTCAATGGCTGTCGATATCGACAGAGAGGTCATTTTAAGCGCTTGTGTGGTGCGAACATTACCTACGAAACACGCCATGCACTGGCTAACGCGGTCGATGACGTAGTGTATCCTAGTAATAGGATGTAGCATGGTGTATATTAGTTTCGATTGCATTATGAGTGACCAACAAAGAGCATACGGCAGAGCACGATGGACTTCCGGCAGCAGCGGAGAAAGTTCCTATGCCAATGAAATTGTTTATACGGCGACAATACAACTTTGATTCCAGTCTCACCGAGCGGGCACGCGTAGGGGTAGGTTTACCTGTTTCACGGGTAGGAAATGGTGAATCAGCTACTGATAGCAACGGGATATTGTGCATAGACCACACCTAATAGGGCAGTGAGACAACTGTCGCTGGTTGAAATCGCCGAAGAAGACAGGAAAGAAGTTAGTTCTACGGGTGGGAGTGAGGTTGACGACTTGCCAGAAGAGTATTTCCCGAGTTGACGAGGGGAACACGAAATGCCGGTGAAAGTATTGTCCTGCGTTACAAGTGGGACAAGCGGTCACTGATGAGAGACTAGCGAGGGCACAGACAATCGTGGGCATCCATTTGAACTGCATGATGAGACGCAAGACTAAAACAAGGGTATCGGAGCAGGAAATGGCTAGCGGCGGACACTCGAGGGGGAGCCAAGATTATCTTCCTCCACGTCCTTCAATGCCAAGCCGTCTTCCAGGCTTGGAGGCTCGTGACAGCCTCGGGACCTGTAGTGCAGACCATGCGGTCAGGTCTCAACGGCAAGGTGCAAACCTCATCATGCGCAGCTCTGAGATTGGGCGGCCTATGCCGTTTTGGGGAGCGATATCAATATCGAACCTGGATCAATATTTAATGAGCCTCTGAAAGCTCAAGCGGGGGTATTCCATCACCCGTTTTCTTCTGGAGGTAGGTCAGGGTGGAATAGACTGTCAAGTATTACCACATCAGGAACACCCGGCGTTAAGCTGTGATCCGCACCGCTCGTTCACTGTCAATCTACAACGCGTCGGATAGTTGGTTACTAATACGTCGCCTATTTTCGCCGGTGGTAATATATAGTGAGCCCAGAGAGGAGGTAGGTGTAATGGTTCAGGCTAAAATAATAATAACGCGACGTGTTACGCGCAACCTGCCCCGACCCGACGCAAAACAAAAATATGGACGCATTTGTAGTGTTATCCAGTAATGACAGTGGTCTCTTCACAAATAGCCATTCCTCCCTCCAGGGGCCCCACCCTGGTCGCTGCGGACGGCATTATAGAAGTGATTGCTTCGCCGAACGCTCCCACCCCACGACCTCAGTGGTAGTTTTTTAATGTGCCTGCCCACATCAAAGAAATGACGGCTCAGGAGTGAGGTCTCAGTCCTCTTAGACTTTGCAGAAAACACGTAGGACGCCACCTGGCGATCGAATTTGGAATTGTACTTAAAACTAAGGTCTGGGTTCTATCGATAGAGCTTTTGAAGCAAAAGGCTTGGCCTTTTCTTTTTCCTATTCACATTCAATTCCGTGAGCATCCAGTTGGACGTTATGATTAGTACAGTGCTTTGTACAGTAGCTATCAGGTCGTTTTTCGTTTTCATAAACCACTCCACAGGACCAAAGCGCCAAGGATACCCGCATGTGGCATCTGTTTTTTGGGGCGTTTACCCTGTGGGACGATGGCGAGAGAAGAAGCCAACCTGGCAATTATTATGCAAAGCACTGTAAGCATGCCATTTAAAGACGGTTCCCGGCCTTTCTTGTGCCCTCATAAGGGTCGAGGAAAGCAGCACAAGGCATAGCAGGGCCCGTCACCCCTGCGGTGAAAGCATATGTGTTTGCTAAACAGGATGGACATTGACGGCGAATATCGAGCCACGCTATCTCATCTCATCTAAATGCTATGTACTGAGAAGGGAATTTCGGTACGAGGTTTGGCGGCGCAGTCTGAATACCAGATCTACTCTTCACACCGTTTTATGTAGAAATCGAAGTGTTTGACGACGGTGGCCCTGTCGAAGGAGACCCATAAATCTCGAAAGGTCCGATAAAATATGTAAAGTGAATACATACACAATAGTTGTCAGGCCACTTCTCGTTTTCACAAGCCGCTCCAAAGGACTAAAGCGCCAAGGATAGCTATATATAGTAATAAGTATCGTCCATTCCGAGAGTGAAAGCGACGTCATGCGCCAGATTTGGTAGGAGATACGCCTCATAATGTGGCTTCCCTTCCTAAATGGGGTGAACTGGGCTAGACGATTCTTCGGGACATTTACCCTGCGGGACTATGGGGAGAGACAAAACGCCAACCTGACAATTACCATGCAAAGCACTGTCTAGATACGAATAGAGGATTCCGATGTGATTGTGATGCGGGCCAGGGAATGCGAGTCCAGTGGAGGTAGCACACAAAGGGTAATCGAGGTTGCTGGTATTTAGAGCGTGCCTTGCAAAACAACGGAAAGTACCAACCCTGTCCTCGGTCCCGGCGACCTGATGACATGATCTGCAGATCCTCACACTGATCCTATCCGTGGAAAACTGTGATCTAATAATAAAGTTTCGTCCTGATAAATGAGACGACTTTGGACTGTTCTTCGTCTATCCTCTGCTCTCCAAGTCCTCCGTCGCTCTCATCATGCAGCTCAAATGGATGCTCACGATCGTCGGTGCCATCTTTAGTCTCTCATCGGTGACTGCTGCCCCCCCTGTCACTTGTCCCGCAGGAGACTTCAGGTCCGGCACCGACTGTCTCCCTTGCCAACCGGGGTCGTACTCGGCTGGCAAGTCGTCAACCTCTCTCGTATAAATAACCGCAACTAACTTCTTTCATGTCACCTTCAGCGGCTTCAACCTCCACCAGTTGTTCCACTACCCCAGCAGGTACGCCGGCTAATATAATATCCCATCACCATCAGTGGCTGACCCACGACTTCCTATCCGTGTCATAGGAAACTATGACTCCGGGACTGGTAACACCCAACCTAACCCGTGCCCGCTCGGTGAGACCGGAACCAATCTTACATTGTCACTGTATAAACAATCCACTCACCAAGTCGATCCTTAGGAACTTACTCTGGTTCCGGAAGCTCATCGTGCACTGCCTGCCCATCTGGTCTGTATGCTCCTTTTTTTTTTCTCTCTTTTTTTCTTCTTCCACCTCTCTCTCTCTTCAAGCTCCTTGAAACTAACATACACCATGCTATTCATCTACTAGGATATACTACACCATCGACAGGATCAACCAACGCTAATAAGTGCACGATGTGTTCCGCAGGTATGTTCCCTTCGTACAAGCGATTGAGATGGCTTCTCTATCTATATCGATGGCCACTTGATGCCATACTCTCATCGTAGGAACCAAGGCAGTCACAGATAACACTGGCAGTGTAACGTGTTCAGCATGCCCTCAAGGTTCGCTCCATGACTCGGTTCTATCCACCGCGACTGACTTCGAATTGCTATATAGGATCGTGGAGTTCGGCTGGCCAGACGACTTGCACAGCATGCCCGTCTGGTATGTGTCTCTTTTCTCTGTATAGCCTGCTAGTTGGTGACTAAAGTTCCGCATTCTTCGTATTCGACTAGGTTCCACTTCTCCAGCCAGTGCTACTTCGAGCTCTCAATGCACGGCATGTGCACCAGGTACGTCTCATCCACTCACTGCGGCTCGACTGCCAGGTGCGGTGCGGTTCTAATTTATATCCAACTGACTATGCCTTTTTCCTTAGGAAATAAGGCAGTGACGGATGGTTCGACAGGCGCTGTTTCTTGCTCGGCGTGCCCAAAAGGTTCGCTCTTAGCTTCGATGTCGTTTCCGCTCGTTAACGGGTCAATGACGCATAGGAACGTATCAATCATCCAGCGGACAGACAAGTTGCACATCGTGTGCCGCCGGTATGCACTTTCTCCTTGCAAACTCCCCCTAACAGCTGATACAATTTCCTTCTTCTGAAAAGGCTCTACCACCACCGGAACTGGCTCTACTTCAATTTCGCAGTGCACACCTCAGCCGACCGGGGGATTAGGCCGTAGGAAACGATCCATGAACTGCATGCGAGGATATAAGAAATGCTTCCATTACTCTGGCGTTGGTAGATTCGAATGTGTAGATGTCGCCAATGATCCGGAGAGCTGTGGTGGGTGTGTGGCACCGGAAGGCGTTTTGCAGGCCACCCGCACGAGTGATAATAGGGACCATGAAGAAGCGACTGGTGAGGACTGTACTGCGATCCCAGGCGTCAGCACCACCACATGCCGTCGCGGCCAATGTGTCATCGGTAAGCGCAGGGTTTCATTTGCGACGTTTGGTGCACACTGGCTCGACTGTTTTGTTGACACGATTTACTATCACATGTAGAGAAATGTAGGAAAGGATATGCCAAGCTCCGCGATGTAGGAGGAAAGGAGCATTGTGTCAAGCACCGCCTGAACACGCAGTTATTCCAAAACATGCCACGTAATCCGCCAATATGACTTGGGACGACCGTCAACATACTTTCAACTCGTTAATGTAACCGTGACTTTGGACATTGTTTTTTTCTCTCTCTTTAATCAGGTTTAGGACACTTCGCACACGATCTTTCTTGTCGATCCTTTAGGACCCTCATTTGGCACCTTGTTTTGATCTTACATAACATCGAGCTAATCCATTTGTGTTTTCTGCTCTCGCCATCATCACTGCCGCGAGCACTCCAACATAAGCTTTCACTGTTATCGTAGCCACAACCCACATGACCACCGCGGTAACGGACCCCGGTGTGCCTTGCGCTGTTTTCCTCGACCCTTATAAGGGAAGAGACGGGAAGGAACTGTCTTTAAATAGCGTGGATAACCTAATTACTCACGGGATTGAGTATGAGGGAAAAGAAAAAGACCGAGCTCTTTTCTTCAAAGCTCTTCATCCGTCGCCTGGGCCACCCTGTCAAAGAAATGAGGAAGGTCTTAGTCCTCTTGGACTGCACAGAAAACAGGATGCCACCTGGAGAACAAATTTGAAGTTGTACTTGAACCATATAGAACTAAGGTAAGGTCTGTGTGCCAAGCTGATGTCATCAGACACATAAGGCCACCCGAGGCCGTGGGATGGGAATTCCAGCGTTGGGCAAGCCATACGCCCTCGTTCGCAGAAACCAGGGTGGGACCCCCGGAGGGAAGAACGACTTTAAGACCACCATCGTTACTGGACAACACTACAAATGCGTCCACGTTTATCTTGTGGCAGGTCGAGGGCAGGTTGCGCGTAACATATCGCGTTGTTTTCTGAGCCTGAGCCCTTGCATCTACTGCATATCACCACTGATGAAATGGACTACGTACTAGGCTGTAACCAACTATCCGACATATTTGTAAATTTGACAGTGAGCGAGCGTTTTACCTGAAGATGAGTTGCTTGATCCAGCTTAACCCCCGTGTTTCTGATGCGGCAATACTGCGCATGGATCTGTCTATTCACCCTGCATTGCCCCCGGAAGAACAATGGTTTTAACGGGGTCTGTCCGCGAGGGAATACAACGTTGTGAAACGTGCTTAACTTTCCATTTTGAGCTTTCAGCCGCAGGTTCGATATTGATATCGCTTCCGAAAATGGTGCATCCAAACTCGGACCTGGTATGACCTGGTCGCATGGTCTACACTGCGGATCATGAGACTAAATTACACGCAAATACCTTCACGCGCCTCCGAGTCTAGAAGACAGCTTGGCATTAAGGGACGTGAAGAAAGGTGATGGAATGGGAAAATAAAATAAAAAATAACGCCGGTTCTTCCCCACAAACGAGTATGGAGCGCGGATACCGCTACGATTGACGACTGACGACTAAACAGCGACAATCTGTAAACCCATCATATGTGTTTAAAATACTGTATCAGACACCCCTTGAGTATTCAAAGTACGAAAGAAATATAGGGTCGGGGTGGCTTCGGGACGTGCTGATATCCCTGTCGGAAAGCGCTGAACTTTTTTTCTGGGATGGTGTGGCACAATGTCGCGCACGTCTCCCCTGCCACCGCATATGTAGACATAATATATATATATATATCAATTTAAAGGAAATCACTAGCCCGACACGGTCGCGAAGGAGCCTAGGAAACCGGGGGTGAATCGCTTTCGGGGGGAAAGGAAATATTGTCTGGGATTTGAACTGGCTCGCCCATGTCCAACGTACGGGACGACAGCGTTAACCCCGGTTCGCAGCGATCAGGCTGGCTTGACGGCTTCGTCAACCTCATCAAGTTCCACGCGACATTGATTTTGAATGCGGGTGAGGCTGATCACCTTTGAGAACTCGATCGTTCGAGGCAATGGAACCAAACTCGGAAATCTGGTCGTCAAAAAACCCACGATATTCTCCCCGAGAAGAATCCGAAAAAGACAGAAATTGATTAACTCGATGGTTCATAAAAACATCAACATGAGAAGCCGAAAGGAGTGTAAAAAAAAAAGAGGGAGTGACAAGAAAGATTGTGTGTATAAAGAGTGTCCTGAAACAAAAAACCGATCACCAAAGTAACAACAAATACGATGTCCAAAGTGTTTCCCGGTTATTAGCCAAATGGGGTTGAAACCGCGACAGGGATTATCACTGGGTGTCCAAGAAGCGCCTGACGCAACGCGCCTTTCCTCTCGCATCCCGGAGCTTCATAAATCCTTTCCCGCACTTTTCTGCAAAGCCATACAGCGAAATCGTGTCAATCAAACAAAACAAAACAGAAGGTCGAGCTCACGCGCCAAACAAACTGAACACGCAGTCCGGAAAAATGAAACCGATGCTCACCGATGACGCATTGGCCGCGACGGCACGTAGTGGTGCTGGCACCTGGGATCGCAGTACAGTCCTCACCAGTCGCTTCTTCATACTCATCGTCGTCGTCGTTCGTGCGGGTGGCCCGCAAAACGCCTTCCGGTGCCACACACCCGCCACAACTCTCCGGATCATTGGCGATATCCACACATTCGAATCCACCGATACCAGAGTATTGGAAACATTTCTTGTATCCTCGCAAGCAGCTCATGGATCGTTTCTTGCGACCTAGGCCCCCCGTCGGCTGAGGTGTGCATTGGGTACTTGATGTAGTGCCAGTCCCAGCCGTGGTAGAGCCTTTTTCAGAAGGAAGAATTTGTATTAGCTGCTAGGGAGAGTTTGGGAAGGAAGACGAGATGCATACCGGCGGGGCACGATTGGCAAGTTGTCTGTCCGCTGAGCGATTGGTACGATCCTATACGCCATTGAACCCCGTCAACGAGTGGGAAATGACCATCCAAGCTAAGAGCGAACCTTTTGGGCACGCCGAGCACGAAACAACGCCTGTCGAACCATCCGTCACTGCCTTATTTCCTGAGGAAAAACGCATAGTCAGTTGGATATACATTAGAACCGCACCTGGCAGTCGAGCCGCAGTCCGTGAATTCTCTTAATGAGACATACCTGGTGAGCATGCCGTACATTGAGAGCTTGAAGTGGCACTGGCCGGAGAAGTGGAACCTGATCGGATCCAAGGAATGCGGAACTTTAGTCACCATCCATGAGGCCACACATAGGGAAGAGACGCATACCAGAGGGGCATGATGTGCAAGTCGTCTGGCCAGATGAACTCCACGATCCTGTACGGTAATTCGAAGTTAGTCGCTGTGGACAGAACCGGGTCGTGGAGCGAACCTTGAGGGCATGCTGAACACGTCACGCTGCCAGTGTTATCTGTGACTGCCTTGGTTCCTACGATGAGAATCTGGCATCAGGTGGCCATCGATGCACATAAAGGAGCCACCGCAATCGCTTGTGCGAAGCAAACGTACCAGCATCACACGCCTTGCATTTATGGATTGTGGTTGACCCTGTCGATGATGTAGTGTATCCTAGTAGAGGAATAGCACGGTGTATGTCAGTTTCAATGGGCTTGAAAGAGAGGGAGAGAAAGGAGCATGCGGACCAGATGGGCAAGCAGTGCACGATGGGTTTCCGGAGGTCTCGGCGTAAGTTCCTAAGGGCGGACTTGATGAGCAGATTGTCTACGGCGACAACGTGAGATTGGTCCCGGTCTCACCGATCGGGCATGGGTAGGGTTGGGTGTTTCCGGTCCCAGAGTCATAGTTTCCTATGACGCGAAATCGTGAATCAGCCACTGATGATGATGAGATATTATGTACATCGACGTACCTGCTGGGGTAGCTGAACAACTGGTGCTGGATGAAGGTCCTGGAGGCGACAAGAAAGAAGTTAGTTGGGGTTATGCATGAGAGTGGTCGACGACGTGCCAGACGAGTACGACCCCGGTTGGCAAGGGAGACATGAGCTGCCGGACCTGAAGTCTCCTGCGGGACAAGTGTTCGGGGGAGGGCCGGGTGCGACCACTGATGAAAGACTAGCAAGGGCACCAACGATTGTGAGGATGCATTTGAGCTGCATGATGAGAGCGACCTGGGACTGAAGGGGGAGCACAAATTGGACAAATGCAAATGTCGTCTGGACTTTTATGGACGACAGTTTTTCACGTCCCTGAACACTGCATGCTTTCCAGACTTGGCGCAACGTATCAGAACGTATCTCGTATAGGATTAGCCTCACGATTTTCAGGTTCAGGGTTGGTGTCTGCAGAAAGTTTTCACCGCTTTGTCCGCAATAGGTAATATAGTCTTGGCACCTGAATTTGTCCGCAGTCGGTCTCAAGATAGCTGTTTTTAGTTTGGAAACTTAATATCTCACTCCATATCCTATTCACCACCCTGCTTCCTCCATTTACTCCCAAGGCCCTGAATAGCCCTTGGCGGGCCCCTTTCTTCCTCATGCCACACAGGATAAATGTCTGGATTCGGGATGCATTCCTTGTACAGGGGAATATATCGATGTGATGTTGTTAGAACGTGGACCCAAGATGCATTTTACTCCATTCCTTTTGGATTGCGTCGTTTAATAGAGGTGACCCCATCGACGGTTGCTTGGGATTCGTGACGAGCGAGAAGGAAGCAGCACAAGATACCAAAAAAGGTAATTCGGCGAACTGGATTTCAAAGCGAGAGTGGAACCAAAGCAATCAAAAGCCACCTCCGCACATGACCGCCCGATCACTTGGGCAGGGTCGGCACTTTGTCCGCAAACCGGACCGACATGCTGAGGCTCATTCCCCGGCTTCGTCCGCAAGTGGTACAGGGTTTCACCTCAAATCGAGTGTTACCACTGATCGAGTTTCCCTCCCAAGCGAAGTAAGTACTGAACCGATAAGCTTCAAAATTTGTAGTTACACTTGATCATACTAGAAAGTCTGCTATCCAAAATTTGAGGCCAAATGGACATGTATTTGATGAGTTAGGGGGATATCCACATGATAATCTACCACACCCTGCAAAGAGTCAGACATTGAATCCTGCAACCCTGCTGAGGACATACAATCAGCTCTTAAACAAAGGAGTACATACAAAGATGGCTGGACAGTATTTTCAGATTAAATAGACATGTTGCAAGCAAGCTACATGCTATGAAAGAGATGGGGGTCAAAATCATCTATGCTTGTTGCCTCCCTTTTCCATTGAGCCATACATCCTCCCCCAGTCCTTCTACAGCTTCTAAAACTCATCAAACAATGGTTGGATTTTGAGCTTTCACTCAGAAAGGTCTTAAGGTTTGAAAGGCACAGAACCTTGAGGAGAGAATGGTGGTAGCAATGGAGCAGCACTGACTTGAAGTGTCATATTGTATTTGCCCTCATCACCTACATTTGCCCTATGCAACTCCACACCAAACAAATGCCTATTGGTTTACATTCAACCTTGCAATGCACACCAAGTCCCCAAGTCAACATTTGTTATGTTTGTTCATTCTACCTGTGCACCTTGGAAAGCCAACATTTCTACATGTTTGAGTATCTACACATGCGGAGGGGAAGTCACCATTAACAGGGTAATGTTCAAGTTCTATGTGTGCACCAAGAAGCAAGTGTCTGGGTGAAGTCCAATTCCCACACTGCAAGAAGTGCCCCCTAAGAGTTTAACCACTTGGTGATCATTCACCACACAGTGATAGGAGCTGCTAATTGGATAGGAAGTTAGTGTTGTCTGAGGACAACCTTCCTGGAGCCTGAG
>WSUE01000196.1:0-71500 GCA_019633535.1 Tulasnella sp. JGI-2019a
AATGCTGTAGGATTCCCCATTGCAAACACCTGTTTGTAATCTAGTGTCTTCAATCCATTCTCTCTTATCCCCTCTCAGAAAACAATCCATTGTCATCAGTAAGTACCCCTGGTTGGCACCCTCAGCACAGTCGTGCATACCAGAGTTTAGCAAGGAGCTAACTCTTTACATCAGGGAGGTTGGTGTCACATGGGGGTCAAAGCCCACATGAGGTCTAGACCTTGGGTTAATCTCATCCTACACCATCTGGTCAATGAAAGGGGATCAATCAGATCCCTGAGATCAGGTGACAGGGGGTGGCTGATGGTCCAAGATAAGGAAGGCAGTCACTGAGCCCTTGAGGCCCAAGTGGTTCCACTCAGGTGGGACCTTGAAATGCCAGGAATTGGAGGCACCACAGGGGGGTTTAGTGGGCTGGTCTGAGTGGCCAAGTAGCTGGTGTACCTCAGAAGCAAGATAAACACCCTTAGGGGTTGTGGTAACTTGTGTACCTGAGAAGCCAGGGAATGACATGACGGATGAAACCCCACACTGTTGGGACAAGCACATTCCCAGGGATGATGCCCCCTTTGATCAATACCCGTGATTTCCCCCCTTGACTGTAATAAAAAAAAATAAAAAAACCAAACAGTATCTAGTGAATGTAATTGATATGAACATGAAAGACTTCTGTTTTACTTTGACTCCCACATCTTGAGGGTGAGCTGTAGGTAACTCCAAGTCTAGTGGTACTCAATTCTAGATTATGTTTTTGTGGAAACTTCCCCTGGTTTCTCATCCAACTTCAAAAATATAAGTGAGAATTAGGCTAACATATGTTTAGTCTTTGATAATCATTCCCTGCAGCTGTTATTGCATTACCAAACCTAAGTTTCACATAAACACACCAATTTTATGGCAGGTTTTTGAGTTCAGGGAAGGGATGCACTGTGCATGGATCCCCCATAAATACCCCAACCCACAGCTCGGTCACAACATAAACACACAGCATAAATATGGAATTGAGTTCCACTACTATCAAAATGTTAGAATCAGGGATGGGCACTTGCCACCACTATAATAGGTATGATACACAGAATAAAGTAGATTTCGAAGGTTTCTCAGGCTGGATTTCTCAGGGTTCAAATAATAGACGGTTTTCGAAAGACCTTGGAGCAAGGTGATAGCACCGAGAGCTCGTCATGCCTAGAAAGTTCAAGAAGTGCATACTAAACCTCGGCATATATGCACAAAAAGTGCGGCTCACTTCCCAGACCAGACAGAAGCTAACCTAACAGGTGAATACAGAAACCAAGGCCACGCAAACCACCGAGGTCCGTTCCATCGGGGCCAACCCCCAGTTCGAACCCAAATGCGATCGACATCATCGAAATTTCAGATGATGATGGTGACGCAGGCGACGAGGATGATGTGGATATGTCTGATCGAAACGCTTCGGTAGGTTTACCGTCTCCAAGACGATCGCCAGGATCGATTATGGGCGGCATTAACGAAGTGCCACTCGTAGGATAATGGCAATGCTGCTGAAATACCGGATGCTGCAAACGTCCCAGTCTGTAGATGTGATAATTGGGTTCGGCGTGTAAATGCCAAAGGCCCTGCAGATCCCCCACTCAGATGCTTGACAGGGATGGTCAAACTAGTTGGAATTAAGCCTCTCGCACACGGCGGATTCAGCGACGTCTGGCGAGGAATAATCGATAATAATGCTCGTGAAGTAAGTGGCATAGCACAAGGTTGTTCACTTGCCGCTTCTAACAATGATGCACTTCTAGGTCGCAGTAAAGGTCTTCCGCGCAGTCAGGATGACGCATAAAGACACGCTATCGAGTCGACTGCAAATTGTGAGGAACGTCTAGACAGAAAGGTTTGAATGGGGTACTGATACAGACTTCCTCTAGAGGATGTATCGTGAAATGAAAATATGGCACGGCCTGAACCATCCAGGCATCGTCCCGTTTCTGGGTCATGCTGAACTCAATGGTTCCCCGTCCCTGATATTGTCGTGGTACGACAATGGGGATTTAGACGATTATTTCAACGGCACCCATTCGCAGACCGCCCAAAAGTCATTCGGCAGGTCGCCGAAGGCTTGGCTTACCTTCACGCTCAAACGCCTCCTGTAGTCCATGGCGACCTCAAGGGGGCCAACGTCCTCATAGACAGCAAACATGATGCTGCAATCGGTGACTTTGGGTTGGCGAAGCTACTACAAGATGAGCGTACTTTCATGACCACTTCCAACTTTGGGATGGGAACTCTTAGATGGAGTGCACCCGGTAAATAAAGTTCACCATGACCCTCGACTCATTAAACAACAAACCATTCCTCTTCATCAGAGCTCCTGGACGGCGGCAAGAAGACCAAGGCAAGCGACGTTTGGGCTTTCGCAATGCTAGCGCTCGAGTTTCGTAGCTGCAATCAGCGCGATTGATCTTACTAACCCTTATTGATAGATCTTGACAGGACTTGTCCCATTTCATTATAAATCCAACGCACGACTCTATGTTACCATTTCTTCCGCGGAGATCCCAGCGCGAGCTCTCTACCCTCAACTTCCGGAGGACAACAAACCCCGGGATATCCTTGAATTATGTTGGAAGCGCATCCCTGCCGAACGCCCGACCATTGAAGCACTTGTTCAGATGATTTGTGGGTGTTCTCATCCAGTCTACTGCAATCAGTAGCATATTCACACTCGCATTTTAGCCGACTACGATGCCTTCAGTGCAAGTTGATTACGTGGAGATAACCATGCGCAACCAAGGCCTGAACCCCGCAATCGATTTCACTTCGCATTTCATTCTCTTCGTAGCTCCAGATACCTGGCATACTTTTCCAACACCCAATAACAAATCGTGTATTGTCTATACAGTCATATCGTCGTCACTTTTTTGAATCCTACATACGATAGCAAAAGGCCCTATCTGCAGATCCGAGTACCGACTTCACCGTGCCTTACATCATTTAGGAGGGCAGCTCTTTAACACCCCGAAGTACCCATCAACCAATCATCATGCTTCCAGAGCAGAACCCTAGCTCGGAGTGGGAAAGAGCTACCTTCTCCTGTAGATGTATGATAAGTTCTATCAACTTTGGGGTACTGAGTTGAGAGAGAAGAGAGGGGGAGGCTGCGTGACCACCTGGTGATTCGTTATAGCCGCTTTAAGGACCGGTTATAACGACCTACGCAGCCCTCGGATTCGCCTAAAGATATCATGTCAATTTGTACCCCTGACTGCGTCAACTACGTACAGGGCTGATGCTGGTTTCCCGATTGTAGACAATCGCTAGATGACTCCGCGGGTTCTTGTCCGTGCTTCTCTGTGACTCAACTTCTCACCCTCTTGGCACATGCATAGCCATATCTTTGATACCTTCAGCCTTCGTCAAGATGAGGGAGTATATCTTCCCCAGTATTTTCAGATATTTCTCTGCACGTCTGCAATCCGATCCCTTAGATGTTCCAAGACTTCGTCAAGCTCGGGAGAGGTAAGATAAAAGTCGTATTCGTACGAAGTCCCAGACACTTAACTGCTTTGCCATAGTTGCTATTCAAGCCATCAAGAATGTGAAGCCATCCCGTAGCAATGTTCAAAAGAAAGTCAAGAAAATGATAGAGAACTCAGCACCAGGGGGTTCCGTATTCGTCAATTTCACTGAATGTTGCGAGTTGGCGCAACTGTCCTTCGAAGAGTATGTATCACTTACATGGATCAACCGACGAAGTGCTGACCTCGGTGCCCGCAGATTTTCCTTCTGTCAAATAACGCAAGCCCTTGACTGTGCTTTGCGGGACAGTAGGGGAAAGTGGAGGACAGTGACGAAGGTATGGAATCTCTTTCTTTCTTTCTTTTTTACACCGAAGGTATTAGCGAGCTCATGTACAAATCACTGTGATTAAGGCCCTTATGTTATTAAATCACTGTCTTCAAGAAGGCTCCTCAAGATTCGAAGATTATTGTCGTCAGAACCTTCCCTTACTCTTGCAATTGGTGAGTGTCCGGCTTGAACCCAAAGTCCACTAGCTCAAGCTCATTCCTCATCTCGTAGGAATCTTTCGACTACATCTTTGAAGATGGTCGCGACTGTGGTATCGAAGTCCGCCGTGAAGCCAGGAAGATCGTAGGCATGCTTTTCGATCCCACCATGCTCACAAGTATCCGTGCGCCCTCCCAATGCTTAACCTACCCCACCACCACGCCCAATCTATCCCCTAATCACAGTATGCGGCTCTGTCGTCGGGGCGCCCTGATGCGTACCAACAATCATCCGCGTAATGCCAACTCTTCGTGGGACATCATAACCCCCTTCGTCTCGCCATATCCGGCATCTATTAGTCCGGACTGGGAAGCTGTGGTAGAGGCGATGAAGGCTATAGTTGGGCTCACGACTAGCGCGTAAGCGGACAATCCAAACTGGTCGTCTTCGCGACACAACCAACTAACGCACAATGGTCTTCCCTCTAAAGCCACGAGTTCTTGGAGATCCTGGCAGCACTAGTGGAAAGGTTGATTACAGACGGATACTGTCTCAACTATCCTGAGGTGCTCGAGGTAACACCTACCACATTCAAGCTATAAAGTCCTATCTAACCGATGAATTAACTCAGGCTCTCGCTCTAACACGAATTCACTTGACAAACGTACCTGAAACATTGCATGAATACATGGGCAACCTCGGTGTAGGATCACAATACTCTCAGGACTGTGGCGATGCGGCAGAGGTGACAAGCGCCATAGGCGTTCTGGCGCAAATTTGCGATACTACGCTCCAACGCGCAAATGCCGAAGAACTCGTGGATTTAGAAGGCGTTGAAGAGCTCGCAACACAGTTACAAGACGACAATCCTGGCGATTGGTCACCAGTTGAGACCCTCTCATATCGCGTCGGTCACCAGGAGTTGATCCCCATTTCATTCTACAGAAGAACGAGGATTATTACTCTGAGACAGACAACTCCGTCACTTGGAGCATGGATTTTAATGATGGTTCAGCGTCGTTGCTGTCGATCGAGGAAGAAGTCTGGGCCAATGAGAAAGCATACAACATTGCTACTCAGTCCGTGAGTAATAACTTATTGATGGGTGATAAGCCTCATTACTGACTTCGCAATGTCTCCCACAGCCACGGATGTTGGCGGGAAATACTTTGAGTGATGGCTCAGACGTCAGCTCCCTATTATCGTCCGACACCCATTTTCTGGATCCTCCACCGTACCAGACCGGCAATCAGGAAGCTTTGGAGTCTCCTATCACACCTTTGACCCCACCTGATGATAAGGAGGACAGTGAGGATCAAACTAGATATGCGTTCGCAGCATTATTGGTAAGAGTTGGCATCTCATCTACGACAGTGGCGTTACCTCACGTTGGACTTGTACACTCAATCTTTAGGCACCGGCTCGAAGTGCTGGCTCCCCCTCAGCACCAACGCGTAGCTCAGAGCTCTCCACCCCAGTAAGAGGTGATAACGAGCTTTCTAGTCTCGCAGAGAAATTTGGAAGCACACAACTGCGAAGTCGCCGGCCGCTTCCTCACGCACCAATCTTCCAAACGCCGTGCCACTCTGAAGCATTACCAGTCTATTCACCGGTGGATGACTCTCCTAGAATCCATCCAGTGCCAACACACCCAGGGCCACCAGATGGTCAGCAAAGTCCAGAATCTAGTGATCAACAGGGCACGGTTCTGGAAAGGGGCTCAGCTGCTTGCAGCAACTCTGATCGGAATGGAAGTGGCTCTTCCCTTGCAGGTAATACTAGCTCCAGTGTGGTCACCTGTTCGACGTCACCGACTGGTCCCAAACGATCAGCAACCTGGCCGGGCGTTACCGCCGGAGACCTAGCTCCGACACCCTCAGACACACTACCCACCCCAATCACTTTACAGAGAATGGATAACAACGCAGCACGCCCTAGACTCAGTGTTGTCATACCGTCACCCGTTGTCCCTGAAAGCCTTGCGAACGTCCCCACTCCGGATTCACCAGCATCCCCAGTCAAGTGCCTGACAGGGTCAGTAATACGGGTTGGAGGTCAACCTTACGCTCAAGGTGGGTTCAGCGACGTTTGGCGAGGAAATATTAAAGATGAGGAAGGCCGACTTGTGCAAGAGGTAGGTTGCCCAGCTAAAAATACTCAACCCCCCCCCCCCCCATTCTGACACTAGAGCACTATTAGGTCGCAGTGAAGGTTCTCCGCGCAGTCAAGATGAGGCCAGACGACACGGCATCGGGTCGATTGCAAAAGGTGAGGCACATTCAAAAAGGTGACGAATGTGAAGCGCTGACGCAGACTCTATTTAGAGGATGCACCGTGAAATCAAGATATGGCATGGTTTACAACATCCAGGAATTGTCCCGCTTTTGGGTTACGCTCTCGAACTCGATGGCGCACCGTCCCTCATATCACCATGGTACGGCAATGGGGATGTGGTCAACTATCTTAAACGGCATCCATTCGCAGACCGACGAAAGATTGTGAGGCAAATCACCGAAGGCTTAGCCTACCTCCACAGTCAGAATCCTCCTGTGATCCACGGGGACCTCAAAGGCGCCAACGTTCTCATAGACCAGAACTTCGACGCCGCACTATGTGACTTTGGATTGGCTAAGTTGTTGCAAGATTGCCCTTCCTCCTTCACTACTTCCAACGTTGGGATGGGAACTCTCAGATGGTGTTCACCAGGTGAGTGAAAGGCACCCATGATATTTAAACCAGTGAACGACAGCTCATGCCCCCTGCATAGAGCTCTTACTGGAGGGCTGCGAGAACAAAACGCAGGCTAGTGATGTTTGGGCTTTCGCGGCGTTGGCCCTCGAGGTTTGTGTTGTCGGGTGCAACAGCTTGAACGATCTTACTGACCCTGGTTGGTAGATTTTCACAGGTCATATCCCATTCTACGATAAATCCAACACACAAGCTACTGTAGCTATTGCTCGTGGGGAGATCCCAGCTCGAGCTCTCTACCCAGAACTTCCTCAATGCAACAAATTCTGGGATGTCCTTGAGTCTTGTTGGAAGCAAGACCCTACCGAACGGCCGACTATGGAAGCACTAGGTCGGATGATATGTGAGTATATACTCTCCCGCAATCAGCCGCAAACCTAATCGCTGGTATTTTAGTGAACGACGATGTCTTCAGCGCAAGTTGACTAGGTGGATACCAACCAGCTCTGCATTTGCACATTCATCATCATTCATCCATAACAAGTGTGTTGTATTATACATCCATATCATTAATATTTGTTCAGTTCCATGATACACTAACGAAAGGCGAAACGAAGAGGTGGGTGCGGCGCAACAGCGCGTCTAAGTACAACAACCGCACCAGTAAGGATCCGTCCCGCAGACCAATGAGTCGCTTTTTGGGCCCAAGCCTTTTCAATTTGTCTTGGTCGCAGCTTGGTCAATGGGTTCTCCGTCCTTGGGTGGCAGACCCGGATCTGGTGAGTTGCCCTCACCCACAAGCTCGAGCATCGACTGCACGATTTCTCTGGGGCTCAGGTCATGCCAGAACGCCAGAGTCTTCTTGGTGGGCAGGCCAACGGCCGTAGAGAACACCGCGTCGGGTTTGATGATGAGCTCAACAGGCTTCAACTCTGGCGGCGTCGAGTTGGGGGTGATCGAGAAGAAGGCTGATACTGGGGGCTGCATGATCACTTGCTGTGACTCGACGACACTGGGTCGGAGCAAGCACAGCGCGCGGAACATATCCTCGTCGGTCTGGGAATGGCAGGTAATCAGTCAGAGAATTCATGTGTGATAGTCCCTGGCGACAGTACCTTATCGTCACCAGCACAAAACACGAACTCGGCGTCGGGATTGTTGTAAAGCAGTCTCTTTACGATTTCGCCCTTGTTGATAGCGATGGGACGGACCTCGAGGTTCTTCTTCCCCACGAGGACTAGTACACAGGATGGAAGTCATGATTAGCTTCTGCCCGGCGATCATGAAACATCTGACCGCATACCTTCAATGGGCCGTTTGGGCACAAGGTTCGTCTCCAATAAGTCAAGACACTGCTTGCACTGGAAGGAACCCCAGTCAGGGTCCGACGCGCGATAGTGCCACGTAATCGATGCGTTCTTCAGCTCGATGAAACTTCCCGTCGTCCGCTATAACCAGAAAACCTGTTAAGTCGCCCGACTTTCTTCGCAATTGCAAATAAATCTCTCAAAACGTACCTCGGTATAGTACTTGAAGATCTCCTCGACCTCCGCCATCCAACTCATATCGAACGTCTTTGTCAGATTGCTCCAGGTTCCCTTCTCCGCTCCGGGTTCTCTCACGAAGCAACCGTGCTCTGCGCTGAATCCGACACCCGTAAGGTGTCCTAGATGCTCATCGAGGAAGTCTCCATTGCGTCCGGAGATGATATACACCACGTTCTTGGGATCTTCAGATAGCTTCGTGAGCGCGGTGAGTGTAGCTCTGGACGGGGTAGCCATCGATGGGGTCTTGACGATCGGTGTGAGTGTACCCTGAAGAATAACATCATCGGTGAGTGCGATGAAAAACGACCGCTCTACAAAATGGAGTTGGACGAATAACTCACATCATAATCGAACATGAACAGTCGCTTCTTGGCAGAGGCGTACCGTTCGGCCATCAGCGCCCTATCGAGAACTGGAGTCTGATGTGCTGTGTTCTCGCCTCCGACTTTCTCGAGAAGAGACTTGACGAGGACACCAGCCCACATCGGCGTCGTGTGAGTTGTGACGGCCTTGTAGAGGAGCTCATGCCGCTGCTTCTTCTCCCCGGCGTCCATGGTCAGACCATGGTTAATCGATGCGGCCACTTCCTGGAAATACATGGTCGTGGAGTTAGCTTTCGGAATATAGGATTTGAATGGGAAAGGTGGAGCTCACTCCGAGATTCCACGGGTTGATCTGTAGAGCGCCTTTGCTCATGGCATTGCTAATGCCCATGAACTCGCTCATCACTAACGGGCTCGGCGCACGGGCCTCCTCCAAAGGCAATACACTGCCCGTTGCAGTGTTGACAGTCCCCACGACCGAACCCACAGCGCTCTTGACCCCTTCGATGACACTGCTGATAACGCCTCCGGATGATTCCTTCACCACATCACCCTCGAAGTTGACCCCGCTACCAGCCCCACCGGCACCATACGCCACTTGCTGTTGGCAGATAACGAATTCCATCGAGGTAGTGTTCATCCCATCTCGGAGTGGGGTGATGAGTGCGAGATCTGCCACAGACAAGAGTGCGTAGAACTCGTCCTTCTTGATGTGTTGATGGCTATTATCGTAGGTCCACTTGTTAGTTGAGAAGGCACGCAACTGGTGAAAGGAGATATGCTCCAACTCACTAGTGGTGTACGGGGATGAAATCCAGGCTGCCGTACTCTCCGTTGATGTGCGCAACGAGTTCAGAGACTTGTCTCTCGAGCTTTGGCGAATCTGACAGTGCGGGGGACGTCACTTGAATGAGAACCACCTAAGAACACGGTCTGTTTAATATTTCGTGTTGAGATCACAGGCAACCATCTTCTTACATTCCCTCTCCATTCGGGGAATTCCAACAGGAGCTTCTCGAACGCCTTGAGTTTCTGCACCACACCCTTGACGGCGTCAAGCTTGTCCCTGCCGACGATGATCTTTTTGCCTTGGTACAGCGCACGGAGCGCCTCCAACTTAGGCTTGATTCCCGGGCGACGGCTGCCACCATAAGACCAGGGCTTGGTTAGTGGCTAGTTCGCGAATGCCTTGCTCCCAGGAAACGTACCTGTCCATTTCGACGCGATCCGCGTCAATCCCAACAGGGCAATGCATGATCTCCACGACATGGCCATGCACGTCAATGCCCAAATGGCCCACCTTTCCACCGGCGGTTGATTGGCCAGGGGTCACACCAACGCCACCCATCCCCGTACCATATCCAGCCGCGGTCTCATATCCACACACTCTCACGCAGCTGCTGGCAAAATGCCTAGAATATGAGTAGGTCTGGAAACACACCAAGCTCGCCCCGAGCATCCCGTCGAGAATCTCTTTCCGCCTTGGCAGGGCCCTGAAGACTTCCGATGAGGGAAAGGGAGTATGAACGAAGAGTCCGATGTGCGCGTCAGGGTGATGTTGACGGATAAGTTTCGGGAGGAGGAGGAGATGGTAGTCTTGAATCCAGATGAGGTCTCCCAGCTGGTATATCTTCTTAACGGCATGCGCGTACTCGAGGTTTGCTGCCAGGTAAGCCTTAAAGTCGCCGTCATGAGATAAGATCTCGTTAGTGACGTCCTGCCATAAGAGGTAATGGAAGAGAGGCCAAAGTGCTGCAAAAGGGGATGCGATATGATAAGCCTGTTGGTTATCTCACTCCAAAGCTTTAAATGAGTACTCACTTGCTTTGCAATATCCATCATAGTGACCCCTCGCGGTCTTATCCCCCAGCCAAACGGGGACGTACTCCATGTCATTGGGATATTCCTGACCGCCCTCCTCCTTGAACGTCTTCAGAGCTTCTCCGAGCCCTGCCTTCTCTTCAGAGCTCA
This sequence comes from Tulasnella sp. JGI-2019a, assembly GCA_019633535.1. Classification (NCBI taxonomy): domain Eukaryota; kingdom Fungi; phylum Basidiomycota; class Agaricomycetes; order Cantharellales; family Tulasnellaceae; species Tulasnella sp. JGI-2019a. The sequence goes on from WSUE01000196.1 coordinate 10,511, forward strand.
GCTTTTCCATCGGAACGGTCTCTACCCCGGGAGCAGCTGCACCTCCGCCAACGATGGCAGGCGCGGTCACGCCGGGGGCATGCGCATGGATGTCGCCGGTATACGCGACGATGACCTGCTTGTGCGTCGCGGATAACGACCGTATTCCACTGTGCATGGCTGTATGACCCCTCCTCGGCGTCAGATGCCATGAGAACGGTGCTGATCCCGCTGCCTTCTCAGTGGTATGTTGTTCTGCATCGACGGGGCGATGTTCAGGGGTGCCAGGAGGACTGGGTATACTCTTATCAGGCTGAGGGGTCCGTTGGAGCGTGGAAACGATCGGAAGGTAGTGGCAGAGGTGAATGATACGACCGGAGAGGGTCACTCCTTTGCTCTTCACGTCAGCCTCGAGCTTGGAGACTGCGTCACGTAGAGTGTCAACATTGGGAGCGCGCGTTGTTAACGGTGGAGCTGTTGAGCCGGTATTGAAAGAATCCATGACAGGAGGGACGGTAGTAGGGATGAGGGAGTGGCTTCCGAGTCAAGGAGGGATGAGAGAGTAATGACAGGGCGGGCGACTGGTTTTATGCGCAAGGATCATCATCGGTGTGTGCGTGTTTGTTTATCGGTAACACCAGTCGTAGTTTCAATGGCAGATTCCCCGATTGGGAATATTGACCTGATCGATTGTTATACCTCCGTACCCATAGCCGGGGAACAAAGTCAGATTGCGGGGGATTAGATCAGGGCAGGAGATTGAACCGAGCGGTTCCGAAAGTATGCAACCGCTCTTCAACAAAAGGACCATGCAGCTATTCACATCTTATCTCCCCAAAACGACCACCATATGGATTTAAGACGCGAGTCTCTGGTCACGTTTCCCTCTCGCTTCCGATAGAGAGGTAAAAGTAGAATGGGGGATGAACATGGGCCGCAGTGCTTACATTCATTAGCCGGCACTTCAAAAACCGACCACGATGAACGCGGTTCTCAACGCACGTTCTGGAATTTGTCGAACAGATCACCGTCGACTTGAAGGCCTTGGCCTTGCCCACACTTCCGGATCCCAGCTCCTGGTTGTCGATCCGACGTCTTACCGATCCCCGCCATCTGGGTCTGCTGGGTTCACACGAGGAATTTGCACCTAGCTTCACCTCAAACCTTGATCCTCCGTGCCGCGTTGTCCGTAATGGTTCCTCCATTCGGAGCCCCGTCGTACACGTTGTCGCCTGAGAGATCCTGGCCAAGATGTTGAAGCGCCACACAGTGTCCCCGAATCCTTTTAGAACACCTTCGCTCAATCGGTTTTGCCGACCCCAGTGGGGGAGACTTGTCGTTGCCTTTGATCGTTAGTTCGGGCGGATGTTCTCTTTCGAACGTTGGTCTTGTACCATCGGGCCGAGCCAAAGGAAACTGGTAGATCCATCTTACACTTACAACGGAAACCCTGACACTGAGCCTTACATGGAGAAGTGGAGAAGTGAAGGAACGCTTCTCGTCCGCGGTCCAAGGGTCCTATTATCCTATAACCCCAACGGGCTGTCCTCGGGTAATTCGGGATAATACGATTCCACGGCTTATGGTATTGCGGTTTTACGCCATTTTCCGCGTCAACTCAGCCATGTCGAATTCCTATTCCTGGCTGAATTCCCGAAGCTGGATCCAAAACGCCCGTCCAGAGGCTCAAAGTCAGCCATGGCTCGCTACAAACAATTCCAGAAAAGCGAAAACGCATTAGCGAGAATTCCCGACACAGAAGAATTCGATGCCATCTGCTGGTCCTGGCGGAATGCTGATATTCTGCCTGGAAGAAAGGAAAAACCGTTGACTTGTCCCCGCCGACTAGTGTAATGGTGCGTTGAGAGACAGAGCCTATCTAGCAGGAATGTAGGCACGTCGTGGGGCGCCGTTAGCGGATACGTCCACCTACGGATGATGGCTTTGTACCGGCTACGGCTTTCAGATGCCCATCGTCTCTCACATGCCGCCACCATCTCTGATGTCTTTTCATTCCACAGTCGCCTAATTCGAGCTTCCTCCGGCGATATGGACTTAGACGGTGCGAATCACATAACCTCCTTCTCAGCCTGAACACGCCCCGTGGCCTTTGCACCGAGCTCCAAAAGGATGGCAGTTGCTAAAGTTCGAAAGGTGACTGCAAAATTCGCCATAAATGGTGGTAGAAACGATGGCCCAAACTGTACGACAAGTCTGCCAATTTCAATGCAGGTGCTCTCTTGCAGACACAGACCGAAAAGTTGAACGCGCCAATGACAAGACTCTAACAAATCGGACAATTATTCATATGAGTGGAAATTGCAGCTGTCATCTGGTCTGCCTTCTATTCTTACCCGCATCAAGTGCTGAGCCGGGTGGCGTCATTCTTCAACACGAACAACAAACGAAGGCGATGATTGAAGCAGCAACGGATATTTAAGGTTCTGGGGCGTTGACCCAGAATATGAAGATATCGGTTCCCCAGCGCCCCTAATGTACAGCACTATTCCTTGTGGGAAAACTTTGCAATTGTCTCTACGATCACCGGACTGTGTTAAACTGATCACCCACTTCATTGCTCCCGAAAACTCGGGCTCGAGCGGGGCCCAAATCGTCCGTATATCATCTCATAATCGTTCCACGAAACGGGTGTCTCTGACGACCAAGATAGACTGACACTTCAGCCTGATGATATCGAATGTGGGGTTGTTGTTGTTGTGGAAGATGATGTCTGTGCGCCAATTGCTACCGAGATACACGGTCAGCTCCCTGACGCAACCAGTATGCGCTTGTGCGAGTTGGTGAGCGATCTCGACTTGTGCCCAGGCCTCCCACCCTCCTTTTGCTGGTATTCGCCGTTGATGAACTGAGGACGACCCTACGCCTGCACCCAATTTCGATTGCTTGAATAATCTGTGGAACGGAAGACATGCTTGAGACCAGAGGTTGCTGGTCAGCAGAATTGCATTGGCAATGGACAATGGCACGACGTACCTGAGCTTGCGACTGTTATCACAACTTGTTGAAAAGTTTTCGTGAAAAGTTGATATGCTTTATACCCCTTGGACTTCGTCGTTTAATAATCCGAAGCCAAGATTCGTAACGCCGGGATCCAGTGGCTGCGGGTCTTGCACTAGCGACGAAACTCTGATCGACATACATTGTATGATTGTATTCAGTGGCCGCATCAAGCAACTAGGGTTGGTGTTTTCTGAACTCTGGTATGTATTTGCATTATTATCGCTGTTTGTGTAAAGCCAAATCAGTCTTTTGGAGCGCCGGAGTCAGGGATTTTGTCAGGTCGCAGCATACCTTACCGAAAGCCAGTCGGGGGCTCCTTCTCTGAGGGTCCGACGGGCTCGTAATCACCGATATTAGTCTCATGTCCAAGCTCAGAAGTTGAGCTCTCCATTCGGTGCGATCATCTCTTCCCTATGCCGTTGTGGAGAGCTTTCATAGAGGGGCAGCGGTCTTCTAAAGCATAGGAAGCAAGTCCGTAAAGTAGAGAGAATCGCCGAGCCTTCTTGTAGAGCCTGCATCGGCAAAACTTTGCGTGAGCACTGAACATCACTTCAGCCAGTCTTGTTGCAAGGAATAGCGGGCCATTCAACGCTTGATACATCCAAAAAAGTATCATGCCATTGGAATGATCATTTGGGGTGGAAACGTCGTAGACAGGTCCGCAAGATTGGAGTAGGAAGGCAACGGTAACCCTGTGGGGTCAATTGATAGAAGTGCCGCCTTGCCCCGCTGAATAGTATATTACATACGGTAGCAACTGCGTTCCGCGATCAGATGGGGTCGAACATGCCAGGTGGACTAGCCGCACCCGGGCCGCACATAGAGATCTATCATTAGAGCAGCAAGCCCCGATAGAGTTTCTCAGTAGTATGGAGACCATACACACGCATGATCTATTGAGCGACATCCGTTTGTGTTGGAGGCACGAAGCCAGGAAGTAGCTATCCAGGATCATCTAGCGGTAATCCTTTCCGTCTCTTTCCAGTCGGTTCGACTAGAATACTGATTAGTATGATTGGTATATCGTACGCTGATTGGTAGGTTATTTATATCATATATTACCAGCTTGATTGTTGGCCGTAAAACAAGAAGTTGTGAAGATGGAACGACGAGGGTTGATACTGTTGAAATGGGATGGAAAGCAGTTGGCAGATTGGGAGTGCATAAAACGAGCGAGAGTTAAGTAGAATCAGAGTGACTGGATCAAGTGCACTCAAAATACGGTATAACTTATAGATCGCTTATGTATTGCGAACGAGATAATTTATTCGAATAAAACATATCCTCAGGACCACACACCAGCACTCGGAGAGATGTTTCGAAAACAGCAATATCAATTACTCGTACAAACAACAACGATAGCAGCCCAATAAAGATATATGGATGTACAGATGAAGAGACTCTAGGTACGCTCTCCCCTCAATCTCCGTGCAAGAGCAAGATCCTTGGGTTGGATGGTAACGCGCTTGGCATGGATGGCAGCCAAGTTGGTGTCTTCGAAGAGCGAGACAAGGTATGCCTCAGCAGCTTCTTGAAGCGCCATGACAGCGGATGATTGGAATCGGAGATCAGTCTGTAAAGTGAAGGCATCAAGTCAGCTTCAACTCATTTTCATAAGTCATGTTGATGAAAACCTTACCTTGAAGTCCTGAGCAATCTCGCGAACCAGCCTCTGGAAGGGGAGCTTCCGGATGAGGAGTTCAGTGGATTTTTGGTATTTGCGGATCTCACGGAGAGCGACAGTTCCGGGCCTATAACGATGGGGCTTCTTGACACCGCCAGTGGACTGTATAAGAGAAAAAGAGACCTATGAGTGATCGGGTCCAAGAGAAGAGAGGACCCGTCGAAACACATACAGGAGTCTTCTTGGCTGCCTTCTGTCCCTTGGATGCGAGCTGCTTACGCGGGGCCTTGCCACCGGTAGATTTGCGAGCGGTTTGCTTGGTGCGAGCCATTGATGGGAGTGATGAAGTAGGAGAGTGGTGTGGTGTTTAGGGCTTGAGGTAGAAGGGGGATTGCTGGATGCTGATGTTGATCAGAGGGAGGCGCGCGTGTTGGTATTTGTACGTTTTCGAGTGGTAAACAATTGTGGTTGCGCGCGGCAAAATATTCCCAGGGAGGTCACATGCTCTAATATTTTGCGACGGCATATGTGCGCCCTGAACGCATAGATTTGCTGGGGAGATGTCTTCAGTGGTTTTCAAAAAGATGGGTTTGACGATGGGCGCCATTGCTAATGGACGAGCTGGACGCTGTTGTCGCTTGCTGTGTGGCTCCAGCGCGTTGTCGCTGATCGCTTCCAACCTCCACCAGACGTAGCTAAATCATGTAATTGGGACACAATAAACCAGCAGGCTGGTAGGCCACGTACAAATCTTCGGTGGCTCTGAGAACCACTCTTCCCTAGCAAGCCAAGGGCGTACTTTTGTTTGCACTATAGTTAATATATTGAAGGGTCTACTGCCAGTCCAAATCGCAAGTTCACCATCGCTGACTTTTGAAAGCCTTAGAGGCTTGAATGAGAGATAGAACTCAGTGTAATAAGGTAACAGAAGGTACTAGTACACACGACGGGGGACGATGAACAACAAAAAGATCGAATAACAGAAAGCAGGCCATGAGGACAAATCTACACCTCCTGGCTCTGGTCTCCCTTCTTCGCCGTCTTACTGGGCAAGAGCTGAGGTTGGATGAAGGGAACGACGCCACCCTGGCTGATGATGACATGTCCGAGGAGCTTGTTAAGTCTGAATGAGTGAATGAAATATCAGTAAACACAGCTCCTAAATTAAAGCAATAATTTGGGCTCACTCTTCGTCATTCTTGATGGCAAGTTGCAAATGACGGGGCACAATACGAGCCTTCTTGTTATCGCGAGCGGCATTGCCTATTCAATTTAGGTATGGTTAGTATCTGGACTAGTGTCAGTGCGCACAGGATACATGAAAGACATACCAGCAAGCTCAAGAATCTCGGCGGCAAGATACTCAAGGACGGCGGCCAAGTAGACTAAAACCCAAGCGCAGGCAAAATCAGAATAGTGCTCTATGTAAGAGAGCATTGGTGGGAGCACTCACCAGGTGCGCCAGAGCCAACTCGCTGAGCGTAATTGCCCCTCTTCAACAGACGATGAATACGTCCAACGGGGAATCTAACCAAGTTGAACGCGTCGTCAGCATCGCATTTGAGCAACGCCACAAGTAATGCTCAACTTACTGCAAGCCAGCCTTAGCAGAACGCGACGATCCCTTAGCCTCAGCGGCACCAGCCTTTCCTCCTGACTTTCCGCCAGCTTTGCCTCCTTTGCCAGACATTTTTCGTTGAGTTGGTAGGGTGGGTTGGTTGAGTTAGTTGAGAGGTGCTGAAAGGGAGGAGGTGATGGTAGAGGACGAAGATTTGGAGACGCATAAAAGAGATGGTGTGGGCTTTATAGTCTCATTTCGAAGCCCGTGTTGGGTTTGCGTTGTTTGCGCGTTTTCTATCTATTCCGACCGGGAGCAGGGTTCAGTTGTCACGCCAAGCCTGGCGCCCTCCCTTTGACCAATGATTGGGCCGATAAGCAGATAGTTGCAACTAGTATAACCGATATTTATAAAAATGAGTCAATGTATACAAAGAGTCATGATGTGTATAAGACGTTGTGCGCCGCAGCCGCAAGCACGTAAGGGTCTCTGACCAACAGAAGTTGTGGCGTTGGACGTATCTCTTGTCGAAAAACTATCGAATAACACTCATAGGGCTTCCTCGAGGTCATTCTCAAATCTCTTTCCCATCTATGCGCTAATGGGCAGGTCGACATGATCGAGCCACGTGTGGCGACACAATGTTTGTTTACTCAAAACACCGAGATTCACTGGACGGCACGTGCAATCGTGCGACTACCCCTGACGTCCCAATATGATAAAACGAGACGCGTCTTTTACTCTCCTACTCCAGACAACACATCTACTACAACCACTTCTTTCTCAGCCTCTCATCTTCAACACTTAACCTTTCTCAACCAACCTCCATCATCAATGGCACCGGCATCCAAGGCAGAGAAGCCCGCTTCCACCGCTGGCAAGGTAAGCTTCCAGTCGCGAAATCAATCAACTGGAAATCATTTCACTTATTGGAACATTTCTTCTTTTAGGCCCCTGTGAAGAGCACTGAGTCCAAGGCTGCCAAGAAGACGTCTTCAGCAGGCAAGAAGACTGCTACCTCGACAGGTACTGAGGACAAGAAGAAGCGCAAGAAGTCGCGCAAGGAGACCTACTCCTCTTACATCTACAAGGGTATGTCTCTTTCCCAACTGAATCTCAATAAACAGATGCTTACTTTCCTTACGATCTTTAGTGCTCAAGCAGGTCCACCCTGACACTGGTATCTCTAACAAGGCCATGGCCATCCTCAACTCCTTCGTCAACGACATCTTCGAGCGTGTCGCATCAGAAGCTTCCAAGCTCGCTGCTTACTCCAAGAAGTCAACTATCTCATCCCGCGAGATCCAGACTGCAGTCCGGCTCATCCTTCCCGGTGAACTCTCCAAACATGCTATCTCCGAGGGCACCAAGTCGGTGACCAAGTTCTCTGCAGGAGCTGCCAAGTAAATCTGGCGCGCTTTCCATTGGACTTGTTCTGTACTTGTTTCGGGTGGCTATGTTATTGTAATTGTACGGTTTATAGTTTGCTTTGCATATCTATCCATCTCTGCATTCCTCTTCTTTGTGTGATTGATCGTAAAATTGCCTTGAGGAACAAGCATTTAAGTCGTCAGTCCAGTGTGCGATTGAATTTTGAACTTCTACTGAAGCAAATTCTTGCAAGCGTGCACTTGGGAATTTCCTTCCTCTCAACCTTCCCTGTCATCATCTCAGAAAATTATGCCGCCACCAGACCCCTCAAGGCAACGGACTCCGCTTAGACGCATATCCCATGGTTCTCTATCCAATCTCGCGCGATCGCAGAACCAGAATCCTAACAACAATGACCCTACTCGCCTCAACTTCCTGATACCAGCTTTTGCCGACTTGGCAGACGAGATGGCGAGCTTACACACGAATACTGAGAACCTGAATAAGCTCAGTCAGGTCCTTGAGACGTTCAACGAGAGTTTCGCAAGCTACTTATACGCGATGCGCATGAACGCGTTCTGTGTTGAATGGGAACAGGTGAGTTGAAGGTTATAAACGGCTCGGAATACTCCTTGCACGACTGATAGGTTGAGACTATATGCAGGCTCCAACCGACACTTCGTTCCTTCAAGCCGCGAAAGCGGGTAAGCGAATGGCTCTTGGCCCTTGATCTTATACCAGATGTCTTACCTCGTAATTGACCGATCTTGCAGCGGAAGAAGCGGAGAAAGCCCTCGCCGCGCTCAGCCTTCGACCACCATCAGAGCCCAATCTCACAGAAGAGACAGCACACGACGTCACATACATGACAGCCGACGATTCTGAACCAGTCGGACCCTCCAAGCTGCCATTGAAACCTGCATTAAAGAACGCCGCTGGCGGTTCGAAGATACCTGGGGCACCTGCAGTCAAGCCCAAGATGACTGTCAAGGACAGGAAGGCCCGGGAGGTACGCATGCGTTGTGATCGAGTCATGTTGGATCGACATTGATATCGACATTCCCTTGAAACAGCAACGGATAGATCGAGTCATCAATACGTTGCCTTTGGAGTTCAGAGGAAGTGATATCGTGAGTCTCTTCTCCGTATCCAGCCCACGAGACTGTGTACGAGAGGCCAAAACTTAATCGACACGGTATAGGAATTACGGAGAGTAATGGAAGGTGTGATCGGATCGCTCATGAATTCTGAAGCCGGAAAACGAAGTAGGTCTTCTCTTTCTACTAGCATTCTTCGCCCAGAACGACTCTAACTCGCAAGGGCATGACGTTTCCTAGTCGTTGACATCGTGAAAGCGCCACTACTTCCACAAGCCAAAGTGAACAAGTGCTTAATCGCATTAGTCAATCGGAAAGTGGTAGAGAAGGACACTCTCAAGGTACGATATGGGGACTGAGCTTGTCAAGGCCTTGTTGGTAGTACTTTTTCCATAAAGCTAACTTCGGGTGGAACTCTTCTCCTCACAGGGCGCGGCTGTATATAGATACCTCGGAATGTCAGACCGGTGATCCTCTCTGACTCGACCGTGTGTTTTGCCTATTGTCATGTTCGCTATAATGAAACCTCTGTGAAGGTCCTAACAGGATAAACGCCAGTAGCGAATCTGGCAGCCCCGTGTAGCAGTGATTGTCGGCTCGTTCCATACGCCCGATATCACGAAGCTATCGGGCGGGAATCACGGGCATCACTACAAACGTGGTACCCCACACATGAAAACCAAAACATGCTACAAATCTGCCTGACGAGAACTGGCCAACTTGTTTGACTCTTTGGCCTCATGAAGTCGCGTCTCCGTCAACTCAAAGTGGGCTTCAGGATGAAAACCTGGAAAGCACGATTTTAGACCATTCAAAGCTCTGCGCGAAGGCGTCAAGCTACCCATTGCTGCTCGCTCCTGACTTTTCCGCTGCGACCCAGCTGAGATCGATTGGTCAAGGGCTAATCCCACCGACGCGCATGCCAGCTAACTGAGATATATATCTGATCGAAAGTTGTAGAAGGTAGCTATTGGTAGTCAATCATCCGCCTCCGAACGCAACCCGAATACTACTTTTCGTCGCTTCTTACGGATCCATCGAAGTTATGGCCGTACAATATTTCCGGTTCATCCTCGCAGCTCCCCGACAGTCTCTGAGCGCAACAGGCACTCACGACAACTCCACATCGGGCACCCGTGTCCTTCTTGTTGGGCGTACTTGAGTTGCTGCCTCGACAAAAGCGCCAAGGGACTTGGCCGCAGCGCCTGAATGGGGGAAGGAGATTAAAGGATCGACCCGGGAACGTTGATATTCATTTGATCGACCTTGGCAGCCTCGCTTTAGGCGCGCATCGACTTGGACATCGTGCTTGTGTGATCTTATTGCTGTGCTTGCGTGCTTATGACCTTTGTTCATCTCGGCGTCGTTACACTCTACCACCGTTTTCTACGCGGCGATGTTTTGGTACATCCTTTGAGAAGCGGAGTCTACACTTCGATTGTTGCTACTGAAGGCATGTCCGATCTTGTCACATGAACGTGGCCGAGTCCCACGCCCCAAACGCCACATATTTGCATTGCCAGGCATGCCTTTCTGACCCCGTTCAATCAACCAGTCACCGTGTTGAATTAACTGACTCAACTCCTCCACGCATGTACCTGCGCCTCCGATCACCCAACCCCCTTCTCTATTTTTAATCTTAACGCCATTCGCTCTCTTTTATTCCGCGTCTTGCAATACCGGATTTCGCTGGTTCAAACTTTCCAGCGTTCGCATTCATGCTCGCCCAAGAAGCCGCAACCGTCTGGATGCTTGCAGTATGATCTCCGGCCATTCTTCTACCTTAGCAGGACCGCCATACTCATCTAGTATTACCTGTCTGCACTTCTCGTCCTATCTCGGACTTTTGACATCCAGACTTGCTCAACCAAAGATTCAGGCAAAGGGGATTGACGCCGCTGCCAAGGCACTGGGCGCTAAACAGGAGTTAGCGACTTTTCACCATCTTCGATTCTGGAACGGATTTCTAGGATCCGAGATTGCCTTTTATGTTGGGAGACAGAGCGCTCACCGTTCGCTCTGTGGCTTAGACAAATCCCGATTGGGGGTCGAGATTTGTTTTCACACGTGTGTACATAAACTCGTCGATTGATGCGGATACTGACGGGTTACAGTCCCTGTACCACGAAGTCCTGATCTTAAATGTAGCGAAGATACAGCTCCTTGAGAATGGTGGACAGGTGATTGGTCGATAAATTGTTATCCGCTCGTGCATATTATTATTGTCCAGCTGTACCTTGCAACAGGTTTTCGGGTCACGCCATCCAATCCCACCAGGTCGGTTCGGAAGACACCCAGCTCTAAGTCATCATTTTGGGTAAGTTTGACCTCAGTCGCCCTTCTCCAGTCATTAACCACGCTGACTCCAACTCACATCCACGCACACTGTCGCCCTCCGCCACACTCCGAGGCCATCTCCGCCGAGAAATCATCCCATCACCCAAATTTGACAGAAATACAGGAAATTTGGAAGGAGTGAATGATTCGCGTCGCAGTTCCCATCTCTGGAAGCCTCTGTTCGGATCACGCCATACCTTCTGATATCTAGCGCCGACCTTATGTGCTTGGCGAAATATGACCAAAACGAGGCGAATAAGGCCGCGTACCCCATGATCGAGAAAAAAGAAAGCGTTGATGTCGTACTCTGAACATGGATGACACGATGGCAGTGCGAATCCTGTCTGTCCCTGCCCCGGCGCCAAATGATATTCAAGTCCACAGGCGGTGTTTGCGCGGGAGGTTCTATGAATAGTAATCAAATACTTGGCATTGGCCAACGTTTGTACCGCCACGCACAAAGGGTGAGTTGCGCGGTCTCCCCTAGTCACTCGCATGAATGTGCTTGGCACCATGAGACCGCGATGCTCAAAGCGCGGAGTGTTCGCCCGAGACCGTCTCTCGATCAGTCGTGGCCGCAGTTGTGCTAACCCATCCTCTTCATGCCTGACGACATTTGCTTCCGCCTCGGGAAGTTGCAAATGGGACCTCCTTTTCAGCGATCACAGGCTGTACAGCCCCGCCACTAAGGAGGAGATTTATAAATAGTCATAGCCTAAGTTGCGTACCTGTAGCACAGGTCGAACGGTCCCGAATTTCATTTGATCATTGTGCCTGTTTGTAACTTTGAGTGCATGACACCGCCTCGCGACTATAGTCACGGTTGTATCAGCTGAAGTGCGTGTTCTCAAACTTTCGCTCTATTACCAAGCCGCATCTGTTCTGGATCCTCCCGAGGTACGAACTTAATCCAAAATCCACGATCCTCGCCGTTGCCCATGATCTTGGCGCTCGGCAGGACTGATGTGGACACCATGTGCTCGTGAACTCACTATAGGCCAAACGGTTGCTCCTCGGAGTGGTCACAGAGCACCCGGCTGGAATGAGGTGGCAGATGCTTTGAAGAAACGTCGAGACTTTCCGGTGGCCGATTGTCCCATGAGCACACAAGCATCAGATGCGCATGATATTGTTGGTTTGTGGCTCCAACGGCTTTCAAGCATGGAGGCCGTGCTCTCTTCGGACGTAGGCGTTTTAGGGAATATATGGTTGATGACAATGGCAGTGATTAATTCCAAAGCAAGTTGTGATTGGACAGCGATCCTGGGGCATAGAGCTTTTCCGATTTCCAATCGGTCGAATCTGACCGATATGTTTGGGCGTGGGATCGGACATTTGCAGTTTTTTTTTTTTACCGTGCGGTATAAGAAGATGCCGCACACAGCCCGATGGTTTAACATCCGCCACACCACATGTAGACACAGGACAATGGGTCATAAGGCCTACGTTTACTTGAGTCTGGGCGCCAAGCAAGATACACACATGACTTCGATCGCCGTACTTTGACTGCTCGAGCCTCTCCCTTTCCGTCAGGCGGTGCGGCCCAGTTTCTTGGCTCCTTTTCGGGGCGGTAACTCAGTCAACCCATTGGTCGATGAGGATGTATTGCGTGCTGTTCGAGGCTGTTCTCTGTGGCTTTCCTTGGACTTGGCTTTTGATTCACCTGCAAAGGCATGATGGGCCACGTATAAAAGGCGATCGTTGAAGGCTCCAGAGTTCAGTCAGAGCATCTGATCTCCTCCTCCTCACAACCACTTCCACAAACACTCACATCGATCATCATGCGCTTCTTCACCACTCTCACTCCTCTCCTCGCCCTTGGATGGCTTGCAACCATTGCAGCCGCCCCTGTGGACGGCAGCATCGAACGTCGTAGTCCCCCAACCAGCGGAAACGGCGGAAACGGCGGAGGTGGCGGTAACGGTGGCAACTCCAGTGGCTCAGGCAACGGCGGTGCCGGCGGCGCTGGTGGCAATGGCGGTAACGGTGGCCCATCTAAGCCTCCTCACAAGCCTACACCTCCCCACCACAAGCCTCCTCCTCCCCCTCCCCCTCATCACATGCCTCCTCCCCCCCACCATGTTCCTCCTCCTCCTCCCCCCCACCACAAGCCCCCTCCTCCTCACGCTGGCAACGGTGGCAATGGCGGAACCGGTGGCAACGGTGGCTCTTCTACTGGCACAGGCAACGGCGGCAAAGGTGGTGGAGGCGGAAACGGTGGCAATGGCGGACCTGCCAGCCATCATGCTAGCGGCGGCAATGGCGGAAACGCCGGAAACGGTGGCAACGGCGGCAACTCGAGCGGCTCAGGCAATGGCGGTGCCGGCGGAACCGGTGGAAACGGTGGAAACGGTGGGCCCGCTCACGGACACACCACTGGCGGCAACGGTGGCAACGCCGGAAACGGCGGCAATGGCGGAAGCACCAACGGCTCTGGTAACGGTGGCGCTGGCGGTGCTGGTGGCAATGGCGGAAACGGCAGGTAAACGAGTCGCGAAGTAGTGGGACGTTCCCTTCACAGTTCTTGGCACATTCTCCTTCATGAATTTTTTTTTCCATCCTCTCCTACCGATACGGACATCTTTTCCTCCTTACTTGAATGCATTGCCTTTTGGTCGTCTTGTTACACAAATTGCGCGCATCCTCGATGAAGTTCCCCGCTGCATATCCGATGACGTGTGCGGTGCAATATTGGACTGATGCATCGACACGAAGGGCTGTGATGGCTAGAAAAGTGATGGCCCTATTGCGATTAGTGAACTAGTCGGTTGCACCCGATTCCAAGAATAATATGCGGTGCTTCCGTTCTGGAATTGGTAACGAATCGATCGATCAACCGAAGATCCTCACTTTCTGTGATCCTCGGTGGCAAAGGCCTATGGATGCGTCGGTTTTCGAGATGATCTCCGAGCTGGGGAGCAAAAGACGTTCACAGCAATATTTTTGGCTCAGGGTCCTTAATTTTAAGGTGACCGTTTTTAGGCGAATAGCTCCCCACAACCTCTGTGAGCATGTACATCCCACGATCGATACTTGCTCTGTGATTTGAATTGAACCCCAGATCTGGCCATTGGCCTTCCTGCCCTACAGGGAGTGTCATCTTGAACCTTGTTGAACGTCGTGCTTCGATGATGATGACTGAGAACGTCGCCCCTCATTCCAATTGTCTGGTCCTGAGTTGACCTCATTGCCCCGCGACAGTAATCACGGATATTGGTCTCAGCGCGAGCTCTTCTGTCGCGGGGTCGTTTACGACATGGTCATCGGACACTGATACCCGGGGCAAGAGTTCAGAGGCTCTGACTGAAATTCCATCTAGAGAGAGGCTATCCGGCATGACGAGAGTCGAGACATCGTCCATTGTCATTTTGTTCTGCGAACGGAGCCTCATGCTAGATCAGGCGCCAGTGGCAAAATCTATGTTTAAAAGACGGAGAGCACCAAGCAGCAGTCAAGCGCTGTGGCGACTAACCCATGTCAGCACACAGGAGATCATGATCCCACTCTTGGATTGACAAGTGACCTCCTCTCTCGTCAGTGGCAGTGTTGCCAAGTCACTTGGGATCGTTTTTCTTTCCTAGCAGTCACTTTAACTCATGAGTGCTGGCCATGCATAAAAGAACATCGCTGAAGGCATAGATATCCATATCTCATTCACGACAACTGGGCGAATATTTGCAACGATCATCACGCGCTTCCACAACCCGACCACTTCCATCGTCGCCCTCGACAGCTGGCCTATGGCCATTATAGCAGTCCCAGTGGATGAGAGCCTTGAGATACGATGTCAAGCCATGGGGCAATGAGTATCCATCTGTGATTCCTTGTGCTTTCTGGACGACCGGTCCGCGTCTGTTTCATAAACCTCGAGTCCCATGGCTTGAGGGAGCGTCGCATGAATTTTGTGTTGCTGAGCGATCAGAAGAGACTAATTTCACCTCAATTTGACGCGGCTACTCGCCATATATTAGATACATTGCTGTATAAAGGAAAGATAGGCCGCCGTCGGAGCGACCAGCGCGAGGGAGGCGTGGGAAAACAGGAACCTGCGCACGGACCACTCGCTTGGATTGATATAAAAAATTGTTGATCGCCCCTATTGTATAATCCCAATCTTTTCACCTATTGACCCAAATAACATCCGTTAATCCGTTAATTGGCCTCGTTCGATTCACCGCACATAAGGGCTTGATCTTACATCAGATTCACGATGCTCAAGGGAACACGTCCAGGGACTTATGCGGAATCCAGTCCTGATGTGCTGTGGATTGAACGATACAAATTACTGGCTTAACCGATGTTATTTAAGTCGACAGGGGAAATATAAATCATGGTTAGTTTAAAGCTTTTTGCTGACAGCTGACGATTGTTCTGCCCTCTGTAGACCTTCTCCATTCAGCCTGAGACTTGGATAATCGCAGAAGATGTGCTCATATTAGAGGACGTTGTCTGGCAGATTTCGTAAAAGAGAGGTAGAGGTTGTAATCAACCCATTTGCGATCGCTATGGAAGTGGGATCAAAAGTAAGCCCGAAAGAAACAGCACTCGTTCAGACAAAACAGAACATCGATGGCGGCGTGGGGCCTTTGTGCGTGCGTGGTCAAAAGCTGCATCTTACCATCCATCCCTAACCTTTCTCCTTCCCCCCTTCCCTATGCTGAATGTTCACCGTTGGCGATGCATCTTGCTACACGCTTCTGATGTCCTGAGCGGCGTCGGCTTTTGGTGGCATGGTGTGGAGCTACTACCCGACCAACACTAGACCACCACCATTGGCGACACATCCTGTCGGACGCTTCCGGCGTCCCGAGAGGCGTCGGTTTTTGGTGGCAGGGTGCAAAGCTGACCGACGCGGAACCACTGCCATTGGCGACGCATCTTGCCACACGCTTCCGGCGTCCTGAGCGGCGTCGGTTTTTGGTGGCAGGGTGCAGAGCTACTACTACGACCGATACGGAACACCATCATTGGCAACACATCCTGCCGTACGCTTCCGGCGTCCTGAGCGGCGTCGGCTTTTGGTGGCAGGGTGCGGAGCCACTACCCCGACCGATGCAGAACCTCCTCACCCCCGCCACTTGACGGCACTTTGGAATCTGATCAGCTGTGTATCCGTTTCACGAATATTTCAGATCTGAACTTGGCTGAGATGTGTATCTGCCTGATAGTTGACAGGTAGTGCGATGTCCGGCAACTGCAAACCGCTTCGGCTTGATGACCACCCCAACACATCATTTTAACCATTCATTCGATGATCCGGCCCACATCTCTCCCCATCCCCACCCAACAACAACAGCAACGACAATCCATCGCATGAGCATCAGTGCCGAATCGTTGCCGAGATGGCTACACATCGTCGAGCCACGGGCATCCAATTAACCCCCAGCCTTTCCAAAGAGCAACCGTACAATCAAGCCATTTACGCAACTACCGGCTGCTATAATAATCTCGCAGGGTGCCGAAAGCCAAGCTTACAAATGGACTTGGAGTGTCCTGTGTCATTAGTTAGCACCCAGAGAATGGAAGCTTTTCGACAAGATCGTTGTCGTAAGCACGTATCGAAGTGGCATCAATCGTGGTAGGATGTATGCCGCTGGCCAGACACGTGCAACAGTTACTTGAAAGTATCTGGCTCGCTGCTGGCTTGTTCTTTATGTCGTCACTGTATGCGAGTTGGGCATACAATCCCAGTTGTGATCACGAAAAAAAAAGTTCGGCCAAGTACTTCCCAGGACTTCTAAAGGAGATCTTGGGGTAGATGTATTCAATCGTTCGAAGCCATTGCCAACACGCAAATAGAGCGATCAAGGTGCTTGAGAAGCAGGTGCCTGCGTTAGTATAGTGAACAACAAGCGTCTAACAGTCAATACGACTGAGTTCCGCAAGCCAACAAAAGTACAGATTGATGAGTAAGAACACCGATCCCTCCGTTCGAGCTGAGCGGTACATACACCCGGCGCCAGGCTTTTGAAATGCCATCCACGATGGGTACCAGAACCATACAACAGTTTTAACGCCCAGTTCCAGGGATGCTAAGGTTCTCGCGCACAGCCATCCATAATTTCTGGGTACTTCACGTACGTTTGATTCGAGGGGGAAGGGCCTTTGTTTTTTTGTCTTTCCAGTCAAACTTTGCTCAGAGTATAGTTACAAGGATGGTGTGATTCCGATTCAGAGCTATTTCGGCCGATGGACTGTGGGGCCGGGGGTCGAAGGAACAGTATGGCACAGCGACACGCACCGTCCATTCTCCCCAGAACTGCATTTTTGACATCCTGTTCTGTATATCTAAGGCAATAGAGGCATAGGTGAAGTCGGTGTATCTCCAAGTTTAAGGATGAGACGAGTCGTGACATTAGCGGAGTTAGCCGTCATACACACGGCCACTTTGCATCTGCCCGCGCTTGGATATCACCAGACCAGGGAACACCAAGCCCATTGTGCACAAATGATACTCGCTGGGGTAAACTCATTCAAAACCGAGCCTACTGGTGTTACTAGTCAGCCAGAGCTGATCCCATCGATATTCATTTCGAAAGAGATCTCATTCCATGTGCCAGCAAACTTCTGGGCTCTACACCGAGCACAGAAGGGAAGGCCGCCAATCTGAGTCTTGAATCTTGGCATTTGTCCGGCTTAAAGTTTGCACATCAGGAAGAATTGGCCTAATCGGCGACGGGCAAAACACGCCGAAGACCTAAGCAAGGACCATCCGACATCACTTTTAGTATGGAACGTGTAAGGAAGCTCTTTGAAATGAATTATCTTTTGCCTAACTCGCTCGTATGACGGCACGTTTCACCAGATTCTAGAAAATGTTCACCCAATTGACGTGTTGCAATTGAGATGCATCGCCTCCATGCTTTGTTGTCACCGGCACCTATCCACGGTCCATAAATCACACCATACGACTGTTCCCTGGTGGTTTGGGGACTTAAGCGATTCGACGGCGCCGCGAGGATTTGCCGAATCGCGAAGTCTCACGACTTGCCGACAGCTCCATCCACATGTTCTGCGGTCAGCGACACGATAACTTGTTAATGTGTGGTCAACTCTAGCCGATGTCGCTCCACCACCTATTCCAGTAGCGTGAATGTCTGCCTTGCGTACGCGTTATGCAAATGACGTCTCTCATATTATACATGTTATATTTTTCACTTCGCATCTTTTTGCTTCAACTTTACGCTCTCGCCGAATTTCAAATCAACTACAATGATTATCCCCATTCATTCCATTGTGCTGGTTGTTAGCATCGCTGCAGCCGTCCACACCCTTGCTCTATTCCCCAGTTATGCCTCTGAAATTGTTATATAGGAGGAAAATGCGAAACGATCACAGTGGCCGCGAGGATTTGAGCATGTTCGCGCGACAGCACTTGGTACTGGAGAAGAGCGATGTAGACTTTATTGTGGGTTATCGCGCTCAGGTGGAGCGTGGTGGCGTCCCGGCGTTTCAGGATGTGACCCAAGCCGAAGCCGATGCGAATCTGAAGAAGGAGATGATCCATTGGATGGAACGACCCATGGCTTCAGAGTACAATGTCTCCTGGCGACATTGCTATACATGTCAGCACTAAAAACTTCATATGATTGGACCTGACAACCGACCATTCATGTCCACTGTCTGAACTTCTCTTTGCAGGGAAAAGGAATTTTTCTTGAACTTCAGGTCGCTCTTGTTCGATCGACCTGACGGCCTAACCGCGGTCGAAGAAGAAACCCCCCAACTCCCGACCATAGGGATGCCGCTAGACGCCGAATAGATGAATCAACTAAATTTCATCCTTCGTCTGTGAGCCCCATGGTGTTATGTTGGTCGTGTTCGCGTGAACTTACGTGCCGCCTCTTTGCAACGCTTGGGTGGCTCACAAGCGACAGTCCGCCCTAGCATAATCTACTGGATAGTGGCGTGTCTCCGAACGAACGCCCAGGCAACGCGTAATGATGTGCAATGGGCTGAAGCGCACGGGCTGGACACCCAGACCATAGTATTCGCCCCAACTACAGCGGTTCCTGCTCACTAATGATCAGTGGAACGGTTCATCTATCAGGTGGCGTGTGCAATATTTCATACGCGTTACAGCTGGCCAAACTCGGAGCACAGCCAGTCAGATGGAAACTCGGGTCGAGCTGGAGATTGGCGACTCCCTTGGACCATGAGGACTCGCACCAATGAACTAACTCTGAAAGTACAGGTTGCGTTGTGGGATTTGGCTCTGATTGTGGAACACGGCGAGGGGAGCGTTGATCTTGAGAGACTCGTTGACCCCAGCATAGTCGACGCTGACCTTGACGACAAGCCTGATAACAACTTTGGGCAGGTATTCCAACGGGAGGGTATACAGCGAATTTGGAATGAGAATCGAAGCAGGCATACCGAGGGGAGGCCAAAGGTGTACATTTATCTACGCGTTTCCTCTAGTCAATATGGCGGTGAAAATACAGTGAGACTTATGTATACATTGACGAGAGTGACTGTCTAAGGCTGGCCATCTAGCCACATGGTAACATACGTAAAGGTGGAGTGTGGTGCATGGGAGAACCGAGGTTTGAAACTGGAGCTGTGGACATGCCATATTCAATATTTGCTCATTCGCTTGTCAATCCTGGGCACCTTTTCCGGACGAATGCCAAACAGGCTTCTGATGCTCATCCAGAATGTCACTTCGTGACCTTCCGGAAGCTAAGCATGAGATAGCCAATCAGCCTCCGTATATAAGACGCGGAGTCGCAAAGGAACTCACCTTAAAGCGGACCTTTTTCTTACACTTCTTTCTCCCAGACAACGGGTTACGCATAGCCGACTTCATGAGCTAATTCGTCAAGATGAGAAATTAGTTCTGAATATTGTGAATAGCGCCAAATATTCATTACCACGAGAACCCTTGTCGTCTTGGTATTCTTCCCCCTAGGTATTGGCCTCTTAATCTCATTCAGATTGGAAGGTGGCTGAGGTTGGTGCCACCAAGGCAGCTCATGAGGTGAAGGAGCCTGATGATGTTGTGATATGCGATATGTGGCTGCGCTTGTAGTTGTTGTTGCGGCCACAGCTCCCAATCTTGTATTTCCCTTATTGGATGCAAATAACGCCACTGTTGCTATTGGGGTATCAGGATTAGACATAAGTACGCCGAAGATTTAAACAAACACCGATAGCGCGTACCGTCTTTCGCTAGCGGAGCTTCTTTCTGAGCAGCAGGCGGTGCTATAGCATAGCTTGGCACCCAAGAAATTCCAGAGGAGGCACTACCAGGTGCAGGTAAGGTTGTATGGTATTGGACACGATATTGGTGATGAGGAAGATATTGGCCCGATGGCTGGAGAGTGTGGTAGTGAGAGACCGTATTGGGCACAGGTACCGAGATCGGCGTATTTTGCCCCTCTCTTCGAGTTAAGATATGATGGTTCATGAATCGGGGAAGTAGATAGGTAGAAAGGTAAAGAGGACGGATCAGAGGATACAGCATTTCGACAAGCTGGCTGGGTTTACTAAAGATGTCCCTATGTGATTGGGTTAAGCAGTGATGTGGCCCAGTGTTCAGCACCTCTATCCCATCATATATGATTAGATTTCAGCAATATCCGCTCATGCTTGGCATCGGTATAGGGGCGTGCGGCGAGGCGAACCCAATGAGCCCGAGTTCATCCGAGGGCGAGTCGATCACAAGTCAGGCACTGCAACCCCCACGCTGTCGGTCCCGCCATCAGTCTCGGCCTTTATCGGCCTCTATTCCCTGCCAAAGCAGCCAAAGTGTGTCCCCCTCACAATGGGTGATCCACTCGGCACTGAAGTGATAGGGCAAAATATTGTACCCCTTTAGTGAACCGCTATATAGTGGCAAGGGATTCCGGTTTATGGTGTTACCCATGTCTTCGCCTCTTTATGCTATGCATAGTGAAGCGAAGTGGGGCCCCGAGAGTTGAGGTTGGTATGTTAGGATAACTTGGTGATCTTGATACGCCCAAGGTGCAGTTGGTACGTCTTTGAGGGCCACTCGTCTGTGCAAGTCGGATCCCGATGTAATGCCACTGAGCCAACAGCTTATATCGCCATCGCCGCAATATATAGGAGCATTGTTCGGCCACTTACAATGCCAGCCATCGACAAGCAAGCTCCTCTGAGATGCTGAGGGAGCAGGACTAGATGGGTTGGGCGGTCCTTGGGGTCAAGATCACAAGAGGATTGAGATACGTCTTGTTCGCATTAGTGAGCGTAGTGGTCCTCTTTACAAGGGTGTCGGGTCATTGCGGTAGGACTTTCGGGATTGCGTGATCGAATGGTCCTGTGGGTGATGGTGTATACGAGACTTACAATGACCTTCCGACGTGACGTCATGTCTATGTCATTCCTAGTGTTTAGTGTTGAGACAAGTTATTCAGGCGTGCCTGGTGGCTCATGTACCGCAATAGTCCCCCACCGATCAGGATACCCGGTCAGTTGGGTCCTGTTCAGTCAGCCAGAACTTTTGAGTGGATATGATGAGCGACGTCTTTTTGTTGAAGGTCTTAGTGGATGGGTCCACCTGCTTTGCATCAGATAATCAAATGGCGATCAGCGAGGCATACCTCAATGCGGCTTGCAGAATTAATAGCATGTGAATTTCTATTAATACTACATTCACAAGTAAGTAATAAATGAAGTTGAGTCAGGTTAGATTTGGAGTACACTCTTGTGCAAGTCGAAGCCGGCAACAGTGAGTACCCGGCAATTTGTGAATCAGCCTCTGCAAGGGGCTGACCACGTCCTATAGAGAGCGTGAGCGGAGTGTCCATGGTCCGGTTGGAGATAACAGTGAAAGGGATAGTGGAGCACGTTGGAATAGCCTCGGGTGACGTTCAATTTCTCAAAACTCTCATTTCACTAACGTTTTAGAAGTCGGGGACAAGCTTGGGAGCATTTTCTCTCCTCAGACCCGTTAAAACGGAACATCCGATTTCTAACTCATTTGCTCATGCTGGGATGATCCTGTGAAATGCGAGGCCCCAGGTCATAGATAACAATGGGCAATGGCCGGTTGAGCGGTCAAAATTAGTGTCAGAGAAGACTGCATATAAGCTGATTCTACACAAGCGATGTTGACCATGCGGCAGTCTAGTGACTTCCGAAGGCATCCATGGATGGCACCGGATCACATCATACAGTATCCGCAGATATCTGAACCCCAGAGATGATACAGATCAAATAAGTGATCCGAACGATCCGATCCACCTCCTAACTCTCAAATGCTAACCACATACCCTCATTCTGGATTACATCTTGACATAGCAGTTTGTAAAATTGAAGCATGCCAATGGCTACATTCATCATTACAAATCACCCCCTCGCAAGGTGGTGGAGAAATCTTTATATTTGTCCTGCACGGTAAGCAGCTACAAATAGTGCTAAGACGCAGCCCCGTCGAGACGGAAGAGGGGTCTGCCAAGATAAGGCTGGTAGGGCCGCGCGAGCACGGAAGAGCCCACTACCATCGTAGCGGCGGCAAGCGACAGTCCACAATTATAATATTATGACTTACTTGGGCTCGCCTTCGGGAATCGACAGTGATTCCAACGTTAGCTGGGGTATGCGTGACTACTGGAAGGTGACCGCGAGGCACAAGATTCACACAGAAACGGGAATAACATTTACTAAGTGTTTTGGAATTGAGGGTGAGGTCCGACAAAAAAGGTAGTGGGAATAACACGACTCGAAAGGACAAGGTGAAAAAATCAAGGCAAGGTCGGGCGAAAAGGAATGGAGGTGGGTCCCGCCTCGCAAGGCAAGTGGGCAAGACGGGAACATGGGGTAACATCACGTTGGGTTCACACGTGCAATTATCTCGAGCCTCGAGGTGGGCGAGCGAGTTGGGCTCAGGCTCTAACACTCCTCAACGAGATTACTGTGAAAGCATCTCAATCCTCAACCAGCATTTGTATAATAATATCCTAGACAGAGAGATTATTTACTAGCTGGGATATGTCACGGCTTGAAGTTAGAGGATATGGAGTAACTCTTGCTGGGTGAAATCTCATTAGAGATACAAAATCAAGCCAAAAATAATTTCAAGGATACTTAACGCTAAGCTATCTTGTGTTTGAATGGTAGTAAATGGCTTGCCATTTCCCAAACACGAAGGTAGAATAGCCCTTTGACTTACATCCAGGTCGCTGACCCCTGGCTATTCACCTGAATGTTGCATAGGATATGCATAAGACACATCACTTCCCAGGACACGATGCAATTTATTGACAGCACGGTATGAGCTCGGCGAATCGGGAGACCCTTGACCTGCCGACCGCCGACCGTAACGGATCGTTCTGCCCCAAACCCACGCCGAAGCGGATCAAGGAGGTTATGGATCGGAGGGAGCATGCCAAGGGTTCCAAATTCAATGTCGCTGGCGGCATTGCTATATACATCGGCACCAAAGCTTCATATAATTGGATCGAACGATTGACGTTCATGCTACTCACCAATTGAATTCTGGTTTTTTTTTTAATCTGTAAGGGAAAGGGATTTTTAACCGCTCCTGGCGGCTCTTATTCGACCGGACTACTAACTTCCTTACCGATCATAAGGATGGCGCAAACGGCCCGCAAATGGAAGAAGGTAGGTTAGCTTCACGGCATCCATTCAATGTGTTTCCATTTTTTGTCCCGTTCTTATGGAGTTGCCGCGCTTAAACAGGTCCTGGGAAAGGCTCCTCTCTAAGTTTATAGTAGTGACTCTTGGGGCGGCCGAGCTACGCGTAATGGGGTAGAATGAGGTAAAGCGCGCGGACCGCCTTGGTATTCGCCATTTCCTTGGTTTTTGAGGGCCTGAATTCATGAGCTACTTTGAGTGCTCGAATTGCATTGTGGGGTTTATCGACCCCAAGGTGTTAGAGGCTGACGTTAATGTGATCTGATGACTGTGTGATGCAGCATTACATACGGTGAAAGTTACTGTGAACGATGCGGTTACATTGTCGACACAAGCTGTGATGGCCGGAAAGGCGATGGTCCCGTTGCAATTAGTGAACTAGTCGACTGTACCCGATTCCAAGAATATGTGGTGCTTCCGTTCTGGAATTGGCAATAAATCGATCGATACATCCAAGGATCTTCACTTTCTGTCGTCTTTGGTGGCAAGACCTGCGGTGTGGATAGTAGCGCATCGTCAGTCTTTGGGGTGGGAGCAAAAGGCATCGCTCACAGCAATATTTTGGCTCAGGGTCCTTTACGGCCGTGAGTGACGGCCCGTTTCCTCTTATTTCAGGCGGATGCGCCCAATAACTCCTCGAAATCTCTGGGAGCATGTCCCAAGATTGATACTCGCTCTGTGATTTAAAATCGAATACCAAATCTGGCTATTGACTTACCTACTGTCAGCTTGAACCTTGCGTCGTGCTTCGACTGAGAACGCAGCCCCTCATTCCAATCGCCTGGTCCCAAGTTGACCTCATCAGTCCGCGGGATTGGTCACAAATATCGGTCTAGCGTGAGGTCTTCTCGTCGAGAGGAGTTGAATACGACAAATCCACCCACGCCGTATCAAGAAGAGTCCAGGAACCCCATCTGAACTGGAGGCTTTCCAGCATGAACGGGTTCCGACAGTCAAGAGATCGTCCAGTAAGAATGCTGGGCGAACACAGGATCAGGCACTGGTGGTAAATCTATGCTATGTTTAAAAAATGAAAAACGCCGAGCCGCCAAGCACAAGTTAAGTGCAACGCTGTAGTGACCACCCACTCAACCCATGTAAGCACACAGGGGATCGCAATGCCACCCTTGGATTGACCAGTTATCTCCTCTCTAGTCAGTGGCAGTGTTTCCAAGTCTCTTGGGATCGTTTTTGTTTCCTGGCAGTGACTTGTGGTGCTGGCCAATTCGAGCACTTCAATCATCCCCCTCGATAGCTGGCTTATGACAATTACAGCAGTACCAGTAGATAAGATACCATGTCAAGCCATGGGGCGATGAGTATCCATCTGCGATGTCTCGTGCTTTCTAGACGACCATTCATATCTATTTCTCACACCTCCTATGGCTCGAGGGTGCATCGCATGAATTTTGTATTGCTGAGGGTGGTTGGAATGGCCTTATTTCATTCTCAATTTGACGCAGATGCCTACCAAATATTGGGTACGTTGCTGTGTAAATGAATAAAAGATAGGCCACCGTTGGCGACTGGTATGGGGAAAGCGTGAGAAAACAGGAACTGCGCACGGACCACTCGCTTGGTTTTAATACAAAAAATTGTTGATTGCCCCTATTGTACAGTCGATCCTTTCCCCTGTCGACCCAAATGATATCCATTAATCCAGTAATAAATTCACCGCACATCAGGGCTTGATCTTACATAAGATTCACAACACATGAGCTCGCGTAAACCAAGCATTGCTTTCCAAATACAGTGGTCCTGAACGAATCTTTTCTGATTTGACGCATAGTCGCCGTCCAAGATGTGTTGCATTCGAAGCGAAGAAGAGACGTCTGCATGTAAAGGGGTAAGGGTACAAAAGGAATAACTGTGAGGAGGATGATTGAAAATGTCTCTTTAATTGTTCGGAGCATCGGTCACACTCGGATGAGCGGAATCGTTTAATGGTGCCCAACGCCACCGTTCCCACCCTGGCCGCCATTGTTGCTACTCCCGCCGCTACCTCCGTGCGTTCATGACCCCGATTTGGCCAACAGCCATACATCGTCAATATTTTTCCACGTACTTGCGCGATAAACAAGGCACGAACCTATCTCGCTTTAGGTAACGATTAACCCCGACCTTTTCCGAAGAGTGACCATACAATCAGGCCACTGACACAAAGAACGGCTTCCACAGTAACCTCGCAGTGTGTCGAGTTCCAGGCTTATAAATGGGGATCACAGACTTTGAGTTGAGTCCAGTGCCATCAGTTAGCATCCAGAGAATAGAAGCTTTTCGACAAGATCTTTGTCGTGGGTAATCAAAGCGGCATTAATCTTGGTAAGATGTATGCCGTTGGCCAAACATGTGCAACAGTTACTCGAAAGTACTCAGCCCGCTGCTGGTTTTGTTCTTTACGTCGCCACGAAAGAAGAGGTCCAGCCGAGTACTTCCCAGGACTTCCAAGAGAGGATCTTGGGGTGGATGTGTTAGAAAGATTCTATCGTTCGAAGCCGTTCCCAAGACACAATATAACGATCAAGCTGTCTTGAGATGCGGGCGCACGTGATAGTGAGTAACGAGCGTCTAACAGCCAACGCAACTGAATGCCACTACAGATTGGCAGGTAAGAACGCCAATCCCCTGTTTCAGCTGAGCGGTACATACACATGGCGTCAAGCCTTCGAACCGCCGTCCACAATGAGCACAAGAACCGTACAACGGCTTTAACGTCCAGTTTCAGGGACGCCAAGGTTCTCGCACACAGCCATCCATACCATATTTTCTGGGTACTTCACGTACGTTTGATTCGAAGGGGAAGGGCCTTCGTCTTTTACCTTTCCAGTCAGAATATGGCGATATGGGTGGTGTGATTCAGAACTATTTCGGCCGATCGACTGTGGAGCCTGGGGAATGAATGCTTCAATACGGCACAGCGACGCGCACCGTCCGTTCTCCCCAGAACTACATTTTGGCTATCATGTCATGTATATCTGGGATGATAGAGGCATAGGCGAAGTCAATGTGTCCCCAAGTTTAGGACAGGACGTCGTGATGTTGGTCGCCATGCGCACAGCCACTTTACGTCTGCACGCGCTTGGGTATATATCACCAGAACGAACAGCCCCAAGCCAATTATACTCGCCGAGATAGACTAGTTTCACTATAGGCTATTCAAAACCGAACCTACTGGCGTTACTGGTCGACCAGAGCTGATCCCATAGATGTTCACTTCAAAAGCGATCTCATTCCATGCGGCCTCGAACCGCCGGGCCCTATGAACCGAACACAGAAGGGAACCTGCCAATATGAGTCCCATTTTCCCAGCTTACAGTTTGCACATCAGGAAGAATTGGCTCAATCGGCGACGGGCAAAACACGCCGAAGACCCAGGCAAGGACTATCCGACATCACTTCTAGAATGGAACGTGTAAGGAAGCTCTCTAAGATTAATTCTATCTTGCCTAGGCAATTCGCTCGTATGACGGCACGTTTCACCAGATTCTAGAAAACGTTCACTCAATTGAAGTGTTGCAATTGAAATGCATCGCCTCAATGCTTTGTTGTCACCGGCACCTCTCTACGGCTCATAGAACCACACCATACGACTGTTCCCTGGTGGTTTGGGGACTAAGCGATTTCGACGGTGCCGCGAGGATTTTCCAAATCGCAAAGTCTCACGACTTGCCGACAGCTCCATCCACATGTTCTGCGGTCAGTGGCACGATAACTTGTTAATATGTGGTCAACTCTAGCCGATGTCGCTCCATCGCCTATCCCAGTAGCGTGAATGTCTGCCTTGCGTACGCGTTATGCAAATGACGTCTCTCATGTTATACATTTTATACTTTTCACTTCGCATCTTTTTGCTTCAACTTTACGCTCTTGTCGAATTTCAAATCAACTACAATGGTTATCCCCATTCATTCCATTGTGCTGGTTGTTAGCATCGCTGCAGCCGTACTCGGTGCGCCACCAACACTACCGAAATCGGGCACGGGACCCACCTTCTCTCCCCAAGCGCCTTCCTCGAGCAAACCGGTTGCCATTCCATCTCTAAAAACTGTGATAATATACGCAATACTCCACCACACTTGATCTATTCCCCAGTTACGCCTCTGAAATTGTTATATAGGAGGAAAATGCGAAACGATCGCAGTGGCCGCGAGGATTCGATCATGTTCGCGCGACAGCACTTAGTACTGGAGAAGAGCGATGCAGACTTTATTATGGATTATCGCGCTCAGGTGGAGCGTGGGGGCGTCCCGGCGTCCCAGGATGTGACCCAAGCCGAAGCCGATGTGAATCTGAAGAAGATGATCCATTGGATGGAACAACCCATGGGCTTTAGAGTACAATGTCTCCTGGCGACATTGCTATATACTTCAGCACTAAGGACTTTGTATGATCGGACATGATGACTGACTATTCATGTTGACTGTCTGAACTTCTCTCTGCAGGGAAAAGGAATTTTTCTTGAACTTCAGATCGCTCTTGTTCGACCGACCTGACGACCTAACCGCTGCCGAGGAAGAAACCCTCTTCCTTCTGATCATAGGGATGCCGCTAGACGCCGAGCAGATGGATCAGCTGAAGTTCATCCTTCGTCTGTGAGCCCCATCATGTTGGTCGTATTCGCGTGAACTTACCTGTTGCTCGTCTTCCAGAAGGCTGCAACGCTCTGGTAGCTCACAAGCCACAGTCCGCCCTGACATAGTCTACTGGATGGTAGCGTGCCTTCGAACGCCCCAACAACGCATAACGATGTACAATGGGCTGAAGCGCGCGGGCTGGACACCCGGGCCATGGTATTCGTCCCAATTACAGCAGTTCTTGTTCACCGATGATCAGTGTGCCGTTATAAACAGGTTCATCTATCAGGTGGCGGCGGCGTGAGTCGCAATTTCTATGAGGGGATGGTGGTGGAGCTAATCCCAACGCAATATTCCACACGCGTACAGACACCCCAACTTGGAGAACAACCAGTCGAATGGAAATACGAATAGAACTGGGGATTGGAAACTTCCTTGGACCTTGAGAACTCGCATCAATGAACTAACTTTGAATGCACAGGTTGCGTTGTGGGAGTTGGCTTTGGTTGTGGAACACGGCGGGAGTGTTGACCTTGGGAGGCTCCTTGACCCCAGCATAGTTGAAGATGATGGGCCTGATGTCAACATTAAGGCGGATGCTCCAACGGGAGGACACACAACGAGATTTGAGTGAAAATTGAAGCTGGCAGCACCGAGGATGTACAGCTATTTACACGTTTCTTTCTTAGTTGATATGACGGTGGACACCAATACCTCAGTGATGGAACGAGAGAATATGTATGCACTTTCGAGAGCAACCGTTGGTTTGGCATTGAGCTCGGCAATCTAGCACACAATATGTGAGGATGTGCCACTCATGTCACAGCTACTCCATAGAAGCCGTATCTGTAGCACCAGCGACATGCGCAAGCGTATGGGGTAACGTGCATAGGGGAACCGAGGTTTGAAACAAGAGCCGTAGACATGCCACATTAATATTTGCTCATCCGCTTGTCAATCCCCGACACCGGGTCAGGACGAATGCCAAACAAGCTCCTGATTCTTGTCCAAAACGATGCCCCGTCGACCTCTGGAACCTAAATATAGGATATCCAATCAGGCGCCGTTTATGAGACGAACTCGCGGAGGAACTCGCCTTAAAGCGGACCTTTTTCTTACGCTTCTTCCTAAGCGAAACGGCGTTCGGGTTACGCATAGCCGACTTTAAAAAGCGAATCCGTCGAGAAGAATCGATTAGCTCTGAATGTTGTGGATAGTGCAAGATATTCATTACGGCAAGAATTCTTGTTGTCTTGCTATTTCTCCTGACAGGTGCCGGCCTCTTAATCCCATCTAGGTTTGCAGACGGCTGAGGTTGTTTCGGCGTATGCAGTGAAGAAGCCTGACGATGTCGTCGCAATTGATATCTGATATGGGGCTGCGGTTGTGGTTTTCGTTGCTGTTGCAGCTCTTGGCGTGAATAACGTCGTTTCCGCCGCTGGGGTGTTGGCATCAGATGAGAATATGTTTCATATTCAAATTAATATCGATGGTGCGAACCGTCTTCGCTAGTGGAACTCCTTCCTGAGCTGGTGGTACGATGGCATAACTTGGCGTCCAGGAAGTCCTAGAGACATCCATAGGTACAGGCAAAGCTGGTTGATATTGAACAGGAGATTGTTGAAGGTGGAGATGTTGGCTCGAAGGTTGGAGAGTATGATAGATAGAGACCGTATTGGGCACAGGCACTGGGATCGGCGTATTTTGCCCTACGCGTCGAGTCAAGATAAGATGGTTCATGAACAAGAGAAGGGGAGAAGGTGGGATGGATCAGGAGAGAAATGCGTTTTGACAAGCTGGGTTTACTAAAGAGATCCCTATATGATCGGATCGCACAGCGACGGATAGCACAGCGTCAGCACCTTCGATTTCAGGCGCACGGTGGAGCAATATTCGCTCATGCTTGGCATTAGTATAACGGCACGTGCCAGCCCCACTACCATCAATTCCCAGCGACCAGTTGCATAACAAACACAACATATACGGAACGTACTGACCAGGATGTGATTGATAATTTCACGACTTGAAGTTGAAGGATACGGAGCAGCTTGCTGGGTAAAATCCTGGATATCGATACTCATCACGTGTCAATGGCGTGGCTTCAAAGTTCAAGTACAATGTTTATTGGCGACATTGCTAAGTTTCAGCACCAAAAGGCTCCGTATGATTGGGTTGGGCGATTGGACCGCTGGACACCTATCCAATCCTGGGTTTTATCTCTAAGGAAAAGGAATTTTCCAACCATTCCAGATGGTTCTTATTCGACCGGCTTATCGTCGCCGAAGAAGAAACCTTTTCCCCTACCGATCATAGGGATGTCGCTAGACAACCCGTAAACTGAGGAGCTGAAGGTATGTCGTAGTGTGTGAGTTTCATGGCATCTACTTGACGTGTTTTTATTTGTTAATCGATTATTGCTCCGTTCTTAGGGAGCTACTAGCGGCTTCTGGCCAGGCTCCCCCCGGACTTTATAGTAGTGGCGTCCAAGTCATACATAGCGGGTAGAATGAGCTGAAGCGTGCGAGCTGCCTTGATATTTGCCACATCTGCAACACGTTCCGTCCATCCATGATCACTGGGGCGCTACAAACAGATTCGCTTATCATCTGAGGCGAGTGTGTTGAATGTGCATATGGAACGAGGGATGATCGCAGTGTTAATCCAAGGCAATATCACAGCCAACCAGAGGGACATCTGAATAAACCTAGAATGGAAGCTTCTTTGGTTTTAGAGGACCCGACTACCTTGAGTGCTCAAATCGGATGGTGGGAGTTGACCCTCGTCGTGGAACACTGTAGCTGCCCGTCAAATTTGGAAAGCTCGGCAACCCCAAGGTGCTTTTAACTGATGTTAATGGCGATGAGAGACGAAAAATATGCATAACAAAAGAATCAGGGAAACTTGTCATGTGGACATCCAATACCCCATGTTCTGGATCATCGCGTGCATCATTGGCCACCTTCGTTTGACATCGTCCGCGCTAAAGCTATCCATCGACGCTCTCCCTCGCTTACTATCCGCCATCCCTTTTGTCGCCAACCCGTTTAAAGATCCCTGATTAACCATGATTTCAAGGTTACGTTTAGCGTCTACGTCCCATATCCGAAGTCGGTCATCTTGTGGGTCAATGTAAGGAAAGCAATTGATGTCCTTTTGATCGATCTTGTCGTCGCCCATGGGGGTCCAGCTCACTTGTCTGGTATTCCGCTCCCCACGAAAGCGGATGTTCGCTTGATAGTGGGTGGCGCGAAGGCCGATCGTGAGTCCTGCTCGAACATGGTACCCGCTATCAAGGATGGTATTGAAGTCAAGCGAAATGAGCTCAGTGGCTACGAAAGGTAATGAAGCAGAACGTATAAGCTGGGTTTTTTTTTTTTTTTTTTTGGGTGAAGAGATGGATGCTTACCTGGGACGCGTTCAATTAAGTCCTCCACATGTGCGAGCTCCAAGAGGGGCTTACAACCCTTCCTCGCGATTAATTCAGCCAAAGGTTTCACCTGAGCCGAATCAGCACCATCGGGATGGCGGAACCGCAAGGTCTTCGAATCCGGGTCGTACCAAGGGCACAGACGAAGCGGCTCCCCGGCAGCACCGGCACTAGTCTGTTGATGCTCACTCCAGACCGACCGGCCAAGGTAGAGTTCGGCGACGCCAAACCCGACGTCGTCTTTGACGACTCGCCGCTCGACCTTCACGTCTTTGAGCGCGCCGGATGTGGCGTCGAAATAGGTGTGAAAAGTGAGAAATCTCTCCTCGCTTGGATGCGTTTCTTCTACTAGTGTGGAGATGGCAGGAAGTGTTGGGCCTCGGCTATGAGGTCGTGTCGCTGCGAATCAAAATACATCGAATCGGGAACTATTTTTGAGCCAACGCTGGGATGAGAGGAAATGAGCTGGCTTACATTTGCGACGCGCTTGCAGACGAGGCGCATTAAAACGAAAGACATGTCGACTGAGAGTCGAGGATGAGGCAAATGGGAAGCTCATAAGATGCATCGGATAATCAAGCGGGAAATAATACGACACAACGGCGACTTTCTGCGTAGTCAGGCACAGGTGTCGATTGCAAGGGTCCTGGTACTTCTAAGCCGTCAAAGCGATTATGTGTACGATAAATGATAACAGGGAGAGCGGGCATTGCAGTGAAAAGATAAGAGGTAACTCCCTCCTGCCCCCGTTCACTCATCTGTCACCTCCTCGATGGTGGCACCATTGTGAGGAGCTTCCAGCACGGCTGCATCTTTGCGCTTCCTCGTGGACTTCTCGCCGTCTCCGCCCTCTTTCTCGCTGCGCCGTTTCTTCTTCTCCTTCTTTGGCGGTGGGATGTCCCAGTCCCATCCAGGGATGAAAGAATCAATCTAAGGGTGTATCGCGTGATGTAATCAGAAACACGTAATTCCAACGCGAGAAAGTGGGCGGGGAAGAGTGAGGTTTTGCAACTTCCCATTGAGAATGGTGTGCACATAGTTGCAAAACACACATTCCACATAGAGTGCCCTTTATATCCACTAAAGGTTCTCTGGTAAAAGGGGAAGGAACTCACAAATCCAACATCCGCAAACAGCTTCGGGAATATCCAGATTCCAGGGCTCGCGACGACGACCGTGATGATGTAGAAGATAAGCCGGAATATGGACATAGCGATGAAGAGACCGATGACACCAAAGCCGGCCATGCTGAGGTACCACACCCCAATCCGCAGCGTGACTGGCCACAACGGGAACATAACACCGGCGAGAATGACGGTGACCAGTAGCGCTCCGCCAAGATACGTCTTCCATTGTGGCCCGTCGTAGAACCAGACGTAATAGTGGTCAGGTTCGAACGCCTGCTGCTGAGTGATTTGAATGTGCCTGGGAGAGGAGGACGAGGTGCCAGACGGGTTTCCACGGTCGACGCGGAAGAAGAAGGTATATTGAATCATGGAATGGAGGAGCTTTTGGGCGCTGTCGTCTGTTGGATCGATCGGCGGGACGTTCTTCAGCTTGGAGTAAGCATCAGATTGTAAGGCTTTGACGGCGGATTTGCCTTTTGGACCACATACGACAATATTAAGTAGTCGTGTCAATTAGAGCACAGAGATGAGACGATGCGTACCTTTAAAATACTCTCTCCGCGACCCATTCAGGACGCCTGTTTTGTTTTTAAGGCCGGACTTAGAGCCTCTGAGGAAGTTGATGACGTTGCGGATGTCCTGCGGGGCTGCTGCCTGTTGAACGTCCATCTAAAGCGAGAATGGGGAGGGGTGACAGTAAGCCGCTGGCACCGACTAATGTATCGGTTTCAGGTTATATAGCGCTTACCTGTCAGGGCCACGTCGCTACTACGAGGTGATGGTTATGTTATTGGGCGAGAATGGAATATCGCTGGCAGTGAAACACACCAAACACGTGCATACGCGTCGACGACTTCGACTGTAGTCCGACCTGAAACGCACTCTAACGCCAGGGCTAATACTAACGGTTCTACAAAAGATGGTAGCGCAATTCAGTCTCCAGGAAGATCTGCAACTCATACGCGATCCATCGAACTATATCGTTACCAACGAGGTTGACTGTGCTGATGAGGATGCCATCGCTACCGCCCTAGAACGTATGATGTTGTGCTCCCTCGCGCTTATCCCTCTCATCTGACGCGATTTGGCTCGTAGATGCCGTCGAGGCTGTTGCAGTTTCTCCGGAAGCTGTACTAGAGCCAGAAGTGTTAGACGAATATCGGAGTCTCCTGAAGTAGGGGTGACTGGCGTGATTGACGGTCAACAACAACCATTGACATGAACTCGTTCACCTAGGCACGCGTCATCTCTCTCAGGAGCCAACATGTCGAAGCTGCTTGACTCCATTACGTCTGGTATGATGTCTTCCTTGGAGCACGAAACGCAATATGGGGAGCTCACGCATGTCGTCCAGGTTTACAAGGAGAAATAGACGCGACAACTCGTGATATCGACGCAGGTGAACAGGAGTCCTTCGCCACGCACCGACAGACGCTCGATGTCTACGCCTTCTTGATTCATTGGTTTGTATTATCCGCCGATAAGGCGAGCTCCAAGTCAAGTGAAGAAGTACCCGCTAAAGCTAAGGTAACAACAAACATCATCTTTCCAACACTAAGTCGCTAATCAGATCCATATCGTTTATTTATAGCGCGGCAAGGGCGGAGGCAAAGCTCCAAAGAAGACCGCCAATCGATCCACAGAGGTCTGGAGTTGGAGTGAACACATCCCCTCGACCCTCGCCATCATCAGCAAATTGTTGAGGATCAAGAGCCATAGGATATGGATGAGCCAAGCTGATAGGGACGTTTTCATAAAGTACGCTATAACATACTTTCCCTGCGTTTCTCAGCTATTTCGCTGTGCGCCCACTGAGACCCCGCACCATTCAAAAGCTGTGTGACACGACCCGCATATCACGTTATGGAGAGCGAGGCATTAATGAAGGATGAGAGCATCAAAATGGAAGTCTACAAAGTTATCTGCCTCGCTGTTAAACATCACGGGCACGCTTTCGGTACGCATCTAATTCATTTCCTGAGTTTTCGGCGCTGTATACGCGGTTATTGATCAGTCCGGAAACTCTAGGCGCTCAGACGTCTATCATGCAGTGCCTACAGTACTTTGAGCATCTTGCTGAGCCGATGGCGGACGTTCTCACTTTGCTGAATGATGAGTTCGATCACACTCAATTGACAGAGGGGATAATCCGGTGCGCGTCCTACCGTCGTTGGGACTAGGCTTAGATCTGACACGCAGTATGGGTTATTGATAGTGAAATAGCTGGGAAGACCTTTAATGCACAAGATACCAAAGGACCTCGATCATTCTCCCGCTTCCTCGTCCGCCTGACGGATCTGAGCCCCAAGCTCATCAGGAAGCAGCTCAGTCTATTATTAGCGCACATTGACAGCGAAGTAAGTCTCTCGCACCTGGAAGCCCGTATACAAATGTCCCATGAACTGAAGGGTCCTCATCCAACCCCCATGAAGTCGTATCCGATCCGTATGGCGATGATAGAGATCCTTGGTGCTCTGATCAAAGAAATGGCTACAGACGAAGAAGCGATGGCGAACAAGGAAAAGCAGGAAGGCCGGATCAACGCATTGTTCGATTTGATCTTCGAGCGATTCCTCGACGTCAACTCCTATGTGCGCGCCAAGGTTCTGAATACGCTCAGTCGACTATGCGAGTGGGTTGCCTCCCTTCCTTTTTCGTCGTGGAGCGACTTCAATTTGATATGATGGGTTGTTTCTTAAGTTTGCAGGTCAAATTCCCGAAACAGCGTCAAGAGATGACGACGCACGTGATAGCCGCTCTACAGGACAAATCTTCCTCGGTTCGACGATACGCCATCGCCCTCCTAACCCGTCTCATTCTTACCCATCCGTTCGGCTTGCTTCACGGTGGGCCTTTGAACCTCACAGAGTGGCAGGGGAGATATGATGTAGTGAAGAAGGAGTTGGACGAAATGGAGAAAGGGATGGGTATGCGCACGCCGGATAGGGAGCAAGAGGGTGATGAAGTAGAGGGAGCAGGAGCTGATGACGCCAAGGATAAAGATGAAGATGAAGAAATGGACGAGGATAACGAAGAAACAGCAGGAGAAGACGGAGAAGACGAAAATGCCGAGGAAGAAGATGCCAAAATGAACGGCGAGGATGATGATGACGAAGGTGGCTCACAGCAAAAGAAGGAGAAAGGAAAGAAGCCGCCCGCTATCAAGAAGGAGAAGAGACAGCCCCGAAAGTCCCTTCCCATTGATCTCGCCGGTGCCATCACCGAAGAACAGGTGTTCGCTGCATTGAACGCCGAGAAACACGTCAAGCTAAAGCTCACGAAGAAGTACGTCGCCGATGCGCTCGCCTTCATTCGGCAGATTGAAGGCGCGGCCCCAGTCCTTTGTCAGTTGTTGGTGTCCACCAGCAAGGCAGAGGTGCTCGAGAGTATGGAATTCTTCAAAACGGCGGAGGAGTACCAGCTGGATTGTGCTGACGTGCGTTCCTCCTTTTTCTTTGTGGTGACAATCGCCGTCCTCCGACTAATAATGGTTCTGGGGCATCATTCCGTTGATTGTAGCTTGGAATCAAGAAGATGCTGCATCTCATTTGGACGAAGGACAACTCATCGACTGGGGAAGATGGCAAGGAGCTGAAGGGGATCAGATCAAAGCTCTTAGAAGTATACCGTGGCATCTACTTCGATCCAGTGCCCGACCTAGAACCGAAGCAGCAAGTCAATCGTATTGCAAAGCACATGATCGAGTTAGTATACTGAACATTTCAAACCTAATTAAACTCGCTGATATGGCGGTACATCTTTGCAGGATGACCTATGGCGCAACACTAGCCGAACTAACGTCACTCGAGGAGCTCATGCGTACGATGATGTTGGACGATCAGATACATGAGGATGTAATAAACAAACTTTGGCACGTCTACAGTTAGTTATCTTGACCTCGTTTGGCTTACGGGGTTGGTTCATATTCGCTGATGTGTTCACCAGGCGTCGAGCGGGACATTCCTAGATGTCAAAGGAGGGGAGCGATCATTATCCTGGGCATGATTGCAGTGGCAAAGAAAGAAGTTGTGTCAGACCGTCTCGACACCCTTCTTCGGGTCGGCCTGGGTCGCTTTGGGAAGGTACGTTGCCCTTAAATATGTTTAGAGTTTCTCTGTGCTCATGGTCCACTTTCTCAATCGAATCAGGCGGACTTGGTTCTAGCACGATTCACTTGCGTAGCTCTGCAGCGGCTAGGTGGTAGCACTAAGAAGGTCAAGGGATCCTTAACAGACAAAAGTACTCGCTTCCCAATGGAACACCCATTGTTCCGAAAGCTTCAGGATGCCATCGAACATCGCTGCCGGTCTACCGACTGGTAAAGATTAGTCCTAATATCCTTGGTCTCGTCATTTGCTGACGTTTCTTGGTCCTTCAGGTTTGGCATGGCAGAACAAGCTATAAACACCATATACCTGCTTGGTGAACAGCCGGAGGCACTATGCACAGCACTCATTCGCAACCTCACCATCCACGTATTTCGTCCAAAATCGTCTTTGGGGCAACTAAAACCAGACGGGGAGGACGTAGACATCGAGATGGCGGATGCTGAAGCGGCTGAGGAAGCGGCTGCAGACAAACCCGAACAGCAGCATGAAAAGGAGGACAAAGCTGATACAGCCGATTCTTTTAACCTCAGTCAGCTTATCTTCGTGGTCGGGCACGTTGCCATCAAACATATTGTTTATCTTGAGATTGTGGAGCGGGATCTCAAACGGCGCAAGGATGGTGGTAACCAAGGTACGTGTCGTGTCCTGCTTCGGATCTTCAACTATCTGACAATAAATATGCGCAGTGGCAGATTTGGGAAAGGGCACTAAGGCTGCCGTCGAAGAGCTTGATCAAGTCGTGGGGAACGCTGAGGATGACATCGGGGAACATATCGCCGACGTTCGAGAGCGGGAAATGCTTTATGGGCAAAATTCGATTCTGGGTGCCTTTGGCCCTCTGGTAGTCCACATTTGCGCCCAACCGAAGAGATATAAAGTGAGCCTTATTTCCTAACATATGCTACACCACGATCGCTCAGCGTGATGCCCGACTTGTAGGATACTATCCTACGGACCACTGCTACCTTGACGTTGAGCAAGCTTATGTGTGTTAGCTCGCGGTTCTGTGATGAGAACCTCTTACTTCTCTTCAAGATCTTCGAGACGTCGAAGGACGCCACCATACGAAGCAATATCGTCATCGCCTTAGGGGACGTCGCGGTCTGCTTCAACAACATGATCGACGAGAACAGCAACAACCTGTACGAGGGCTTGAGTGACAAGGATCTAAATGTGAAGAAGAATACGTTGATGGTCTTGACCCACTTGATCCTCAACGGGATGATCAAAGTCAAGGGCCAGCTGGGAGAGATGGCCAAGTGCCTCGAAGATGTCGACCAGCGGATATCCGACCTAGCCAAACTCTTTTTTACGGAGCTCTCGACCAAGGACAATGCTATCTACAATAATCTCCCGGATGGTGCGCATGATGGATTCTTGATAGGGTTACAGGTGCTGATGTTCTACTTTGTTACCAGTCATCAGCCATTTGTCAGTCGGGGAACATGCAGTCGATCAAGAAACTTTCCAGAGCACGATGAAGTACATTTTCACATTCATAGAAAAGGTATAATTTGCACCGCCATGAGTGACCATCCCGCTGATTTTCGCCCATATGTTTACAGGAGAAACAGGCGGAAAGTATTGTGGAGAAGCTCTGCCAGAGATTCCGCCTTACCGACGAACCTCGGCAATGGCAAGATATCGCGTTCTGCCTGTCCATTCTGCCCTTCAAGTCAGAGCGTTCAGTACGCAAGTTGATTGAAGGTCTCCCATTCTACCAAGACAAACTTCATGATGAGGAGGTATTTACTCGTTTCAACGAGATCCTCACGAAGGTTGGCTTTACCATCATGCTCATATTTTTTCGAAGGGACTGAATACTTATTCTTTCCTATCAGGCAAGGAGCAATAAGTCGCCAAATAAGCCTGACTCAGAATTGAAAGAGTTCGAGACGGTTAGCTATCTGCGTGGAGCTGGTAATTGTTGATTTCTTGACACCGCCTTTCTTGTCTCACAGATTCTTCAAGAGTATAAAGAGAAGGGCGAAGAGGATCAAGCCCTAGAGAAGAATGTGAAGAAAAAGGCTGACCAGGCGAAGAAGAGAGCGTCAAAGAGAAGTACGACCTCATTGCTTAGTTCATCTACAGTCATCAGACACTAACCTGGCACCCGTGAATTAGGCCGTCGCCAACGCCCGGCCTCTACCCCTGAAGAAGACGATGAAGAGTGATAATTATATCCAGAGCTTCTTAGTCTTGCCCTTCATATATCTACAGATTTTATTAAGTCTTGCATTAACACCATTTCGTCTGGAAGTGAAATCAGATCTATAGGGGCTACACCCGTGCAATATAGACACGACTGGAGCGAAGGAACGTGATATATATAGTAAAATCAGCCCTTGCTATTTGCTTTGGGTAGGCTTGATAACTTCAGTCGCCTGATGGCATTCCGAGCTTCGCTGACACCTTCCATCATGCCAATGGCTTGGGATCGCTCTAGCGCTTCCTCGTAATTGCGACGTGCCGAGTCCGAGTCTTTTGACATCTGTTGATCGCGGTTTATTAAACAACCCCGCTACCTAAAGCCGCATGAAAGCCAAACCCACCTCGTTCAGCATCCCTAGGTTGAATGAAATCACAGCGAGCGCTGTTTCACATTCGATCTTCTGGTCCTGATCAGATGTCCTGTTCGAGAGTTCCTCTGTGGCTTTCCGCGCAATCGCACGGGCCTTTTCGGCCCACGCCTTGGCTTGGTTCAAATTCGTCAAGCCAGGAGAGGCGAGAAGGGAAGCCAGGTTATTCATGAGAGTAGAAGCTAGAGTGATTTGGGTCCATAAATAGGATATCTTTTGGTGTGCTGTTACGGCTCACCAATGCAGCGATCTTGGACCGATGGCCCCTGTTTTCCGAACTCGTAGAATCTTCCCTCTGATTTACTGCCATCCGGAGGAAGCAGCGTCGAGATAGCATGCAGATAGAGTGGAGCTGCGTAGCTAATGTATAAGATCACACAAACGAGGCAGTCAATCATCTACGCCACATGGAGTGTGGAGCAGATACTAACTCGGGTCTGCCCCGCTTACGGTAGTATTCGGCAACTATCTCCATCACAGACGTCAAGTCTACCCCGTCCACAAATTGCGGGAGTTCGAGTCGTTCTTCGGGTGGGGCTGCCTTGGCCATTTTGGCTTCATCTGATTTGATTGCGGTCGCAGACTTCAACATCTCGGTTACAGCCCAGTTGTAATGTGCCTCAACCTCCGTGTCATCCTTAGGACCGTATTGTTTACTGGATGCCATGGCCTTAGATCTAAGGAGCCTGTCCCCAATATCGCCCAACTTCATGGCTATGCCCACGGCTCGAGCTCTTTCACTCGGTCCCATGGAGTCTGACCTAATGTCGGCCAAAGCCGTCTCGTAGACCGAGTAAGCAGCGGGTAAGTCGTAGTTCTCCAGGGCATCGCCAAGGGACAACGATATCGCGTTGATCTTCATCACATGATGTGGCCCAAAGGAAGCGACTGGGTCGGGGAGCGAAACAGCAGTACCATAAGCTCTACGTATCATTTGATATATCAGCCGTACCTCCATTTCGCGGGGACAGTGGACATACTTCAGGAAATATGCGGCACTCGTGCGATAGTCCCCTGTCTGTTTGGCTCTCACGGCTACTCTAAGGTCCTGTCTGATTTCCTTCGGCCAGGTGTTGAAGGTCGAGTACATATCATAGCTAGCAAATCGCTATTAGAACCTGAGCTGAATAGTAGAAGAAAGAGTGGGAATTCTTTCACTTACATGCCATAACCCACACCAAGGATCCCTATCGCCAGCACAGTTGTTAGGACCACCCCATTAACTCGTTTGTTCGCACCGGCGCTTTGATTTGGGCCCCATTGGGATGTATATGAGCGATCCCCTTTCGACGTCGATTTCGGTATTTTGCGCTGTCTCCATTCCTTGAGCGCGTTAACGTTACGAGATACTGACACATGATGAGACCGAAATAGAAGCGGGGCTCTCGAATGGGGGTTGTCTAGCAGGCATCGTCGAGACGGTTTAGCCTTCAGGCTGTGAAGGCAATAGTTCATTTTCGGCTGATGTTGTGTAATCAAATCTATTTCCCACGCTGACAAAGACCACATCAACGCTTTGGTCGAACCGTAGCGCGCATCATCAGGGATGATAATGTGCTTAAGGATCTAACCCATCGTCCCCTTGGTCATAGAACGAGTCCTCGACCAATGTCACCCAGTTGTGAATCCGGAAAGTCCGCCAACCCAGCCCCATTCGGCTCATCTTCTTCCCGATGGCCTCGGATATTGATCCACAGGAAGATACTCGTGCCACGCCGATCACACCCTTCGTGTACCACGCTTGTCTTCACACATGTTCATCTTCGAATGGTTGAAAGATGTATGGCTACCTGTAGCCCCTGCGATGCTGGACGCAAGACTTTGTACCATGCGAAAACCTCAAATTGGTCATGAGTGCCCACAATAGACCGAGCGCTTTGGAGAGGGCATCATCTGCCCTACTCAGTAAACGAGCATTGCCTTCCTATAGCTGATCGACCTATTTGCGTTTTGTTGTTAACTCTCCGTTTAAGGAGGCTGGGGAGAGGGCAAATTGGCATGCGCATAAACAGGTCTGATCACTATTCGTCTATAACCTACATATCCAATTCACCCTATTCGCTGTTACCTTCATTACCCAGCAGAAACTCTCTGCACGACGTCGCCTGTTTAAGCCGTCATTTTTTTCCTTGACTTCCGTTGCGCTATGGGGATCCAGTCAATTCTCGGAACCTTTTACGTGTCTATAAGCTCTCGTGATTGTATCCACGAGATTCTATCAAAATCGCTTGCGTTATTCATGGGTGAGTTTGTTGGGAGTGATTTGACTCTTTTCTTTTCATGTCATTCTCGGTGTAGAATGTAAAAGAGTACGAAGAGTTGACCGAGACCATCCTATAGGTCTGAATTGCTCGCACTGCCCCTGGCATGATCCGTAACTCAATCTCGATTCGGAACCATGAAAAATAGTGTGTCACTACTACCGATTCCTTGGCTATCCCCCTAGAGTTTCCGGGATGTTCACTTATATTTTCGCCGTCGCCCAGGTAACCACTTTGTTTTAAGAATCATCGTGTCATGTTCATCTACACCCCGAGCAGCCGGTAGGGTGGTTATGACGATGGGTACCTGTGTTGGATCGCCTTTCATGGAAAATGAGATGAAGATCGGGTTTCGTAAAGGGGGAGATTGGTCGGCGAGATCTAGGAGGTTGGATTCGTATTCGTAAGTGGCCGGTGTGACAGGTAAGCTAACGTCCATGGTTCCGATCCACTTCGTATTCCTGACTAGATATGTGTACTTCATTGACACCACTATCCACGATACAATTTTTTTTTTTAGAAGTCGCATGTCGCCTTGCTAGTAATCACGCGGAGAGGAGTTACTTTCGGCGCGCCATTTCCCGGCGACGTTGGTGGAAACGAGAACACCTCAGGATCTCTTGAGAAGCCAACAGTGCGCCCAGACTTGGGTTACTGCGGGATTTAAAGTGAGCAGCACGAGATCCAAGGAAATGAATGTCCACCGAACGATCTGACAAAGGACCCTATATATCCAAGAACATGGAGCCGTAAACAAGATTTGTCCCTCGCGAAACTCACCGAACCTACGATTTGCCGCGCTTCAACGACCCTAACTGCGAAAGAGGAGGCGGGGCCAATATCCAAATCGTGGTTTCCACTGCCACACTGCCAATCCACAATCCACACCAAAACATGGTTATTGTCCTTTCCCTGCCCAGCAACGGCACTAAGGTTACATAAGGTGCCTCCTCCCACTTGTTCTAACACTCCACC
The DNA here is from genome assembly GCA_019633535.1 of Tulasnella sp. JGI-2019a. Lineage (NCBI taxonomy): Eukaryota > Fungi > Basidiomycota > Agaricomycetes > Cantharellales > Tulasnellaceae > Tulasnella sp. JGI-2019a. The sequence goes on from WSUE01000196.1 coordinate 53,171, forward strand.
TCCCTTCCGCACTCTCAGCACACTGATCATTCGCTCCTCGCTACATCTTGACCCCAAGACTTCAGCATTATGTCTAACTATACGCCACAGCCCGCAGAATCGGATCTGTATCCTGGGGACTCTCGAATGTCGAATCGTTTCGTTTCTGAGTCCACTTGGGATACAGAGAAAGCAGTCTGGGTATTCGATTATACCATGGACCAGCTGAGAAATGAGAGGCGGAAGGATATCCAAGCCATATTTGCCGCTGCGTACGTTTCCTCCTCTTGGATGAATCTTGTACATAAGTCTTCTAATCGTAGCCTGTTCTTTCTTAGAGCACTATTGAAAGAATTCCCCGCAGGCCGGGCATCAGCACGTCAGCTGTGTAGGAAGGTGAAAGCAGAGTATGCTTGGTATGCGGGCGTCGCAAAATTCGTACGTTGATCACGGAGGGGTAGAGGCTGTGATTTGACCTTTGTCACAATTATAGGAAGGATCTGGAGGGCTCGGGTGGGCAATGAGTCGGTGTAAATCATTTACTCGCGACAAGGTATCGGGGATGTATTATCAGTCTGGCAGAACTCTTCTTCTGCCACCGGGTAAGAAGGGCGCTGTCGAGGAGTAAGTGCTTCAAGCCTATTGTACGCACCGTCCGTTGTCGCAGCATCAGTTGACTCATCCCTCTTGTCGCCAGTACCACCTCCATTGATAAGATATCACCATCGAGTAGTCAGAAACGGGGGAGATCTGGGGAGGAAGGTTCGTTGAACATCATGCTACTGTTGGTGAAAGTCTAAATCGTTGATTCAACCTTATGCTTGTCGCGAGCAGATTCTGCTCGATCACACAAGGCGAACACATCTGCTTCCTCTATCCAGAAGAGTATAGCGGACGCCACTCAGAAGCTGGGGCGGCCACCAAAGAAGCCTAAACTTGAGGGTCGCCCTGTTCTCAAGGTATCCCCATCGAGTACATCTCGATCGGGATTGGCCCAGAATCCACAAAATGGCTTTCGATACACGTAGGTTATGCCTACGGAAGCTCTCTCGGACGCGACATTCTAACATCGTACCCTCAACAGCGCTTCTTCATCGATTCCGGACCACCAATTCGCCTCGTACCTTCCGCCGGTACGTTCGGATCCGCTGTACACTCGGCCTACGCCACGGTTTGCTCCCTGTGCTGGTGGCGCTGAGCAATCTCGGGACATATGCGTGCCGATAGACATCAGCCATGAACCAGCCATCACCAGCGCAACGTACCCTGCACCACAACAGCCTCTGGTATTCGATCTCCAATTGTTGGCGGCAGCTCCCAACGCCGCCTCCGGAACTCCCACCGCTCCCCCTAGTTTTCAAGATTTCACCACCTATTGGCAGGACGTAGGGTTCGCAAGCGCAGCTCAATCTGCTATTCATCCGAGGGCCGTACCGCCGACCGCCGTCGATCCGATGCTTCAGATTCCGAACTGGGTCCCTTCGATTGTGACGATGACCCAACAAGGCCCAAGCGGCGGTGGCCACTCTGATGCCATGTGCGTCTACAGGGAGACTTAGCCCATTAAGCTTGAAGTTCCGTTTACTAACTTCCCTCTCCTTGTCTGAATACATAGATCTGGTTCAACTACCCCGATCGACCCGCCCGCCTCCTCCCCTAGAGGTGACAACGAGATATCATCTTTACAAGCCGACGTACCAACTTCCCAATCTCACGCTACTGCCCTCCCAATTGATGCTTGTGGCAACGGCGGCACTTACTTTAACGTCATATCGTTTCTCGAAGACCATTTTAGTCCTACGGCTGGTCCCAGCCGACTGGACAACTCGATTCGCTGGAATGTCCTGTTGTCTGGGGAGAGCCAAACCCCTAGTCTCACTTCGACCATCTCGTCGCAGAGGACTGGTTCGACGAGCCACAGTTGGGATTTTTCAACTCCGCATGACCTAAACCAAGGAGAGGACATTGCTGCCTTCGAGCCCATTACGGCGTATGTTTCATCTTTAGTCTCGTTGCTTAGAAATTAGCTATCTGATTCTTCGTTCGCATAGGTCGCTCGATTCTTGCAGCCAGCCATCATCTTTAGATGTTCCTCAATCCATATCGGGCCATCGGTCACTGGAGTACCCAGATAGTATATCCACTAGAAGTTCTGGGATGTATGGTGCACATCTTACTCTAGGAGGCAGCGGAGACGATTATTTACAGCAAAATGAGCCCGTCAAGTGAGTATCCATGCGTCTCCTGTGAGTAACAATTCCTTTCCCCTGACCTCTCTGGCCCAGGTTTACCTACCGAGGCCTAGAAGATTACCGCAGCTCCGAAGACCTCCTCGCCATCCTAGACTCGTTCCCCTGATTTTTTCTTGGACCGCCTTGACGCATTTCCTCCACAGAGTCGTGTGCCTCACCTACTACGTCATATACCTGTGTTCGCTGCGCTACTATTATTGTCACGTCGAACCCTGGTTATCTATACATCTGTTCTCATCGCTGGTTTACTTATTCCCCATATTCCCAATCCATCCCTCCTGTATTTTTATGTTCTTTCTCGATCTGTAGCAATAGTTCCCGGTCTGGATTATCGTAGTTGTCACGTTACAATTCCATGGAATGAGATTGATGTCGCGTGGTGCGCGTAATGGTGGTTATCCTCCAACAAACAACAGGACGCAAGATCCATTCAAGACATGAATACCATTATGGGAAATAGTAGCCTGGATTGACCATCCCCCAATCTGCTCTAACAGAATGTGAACGATCGACTTACGGAATTGGCGCCACCTACAAACGCTACCGACTGCCAACTTTCTTTTGCACCTTGCTAACGATGGATGATGTATTTGAGCTCCGAATCGAGAATCTTCTCGTAACTAACAGAGCGTTAGATGAATTGGAGTGGTAGCAGCTGTCTAGTGTATCCAAAATCTTTATTGACATCGCCCAAGAGACCATCGCGTGGATGAAGCAGAGTAGCTTGGCGTGTAATCATGAGCTATCTACGACTCCCACAACGCATCCCATATCACAATGACATGACGTAGAACTACAGACTACCGCTTCGCTGGACTCAACAGCGGGATGATGGTCAGCAGATGACCAATAAGAACACATCCTCACATTCGGGACCGTCGATCGGACAATCCACAAAGAGGAAAGCATTCTCATCGTGGTAACAGAGTCTCGTAAACACGATTTGTAAAAAAAGGAAAACCCGTGCTTGATTCTTCGTACCGCTGGTCGGGGTTTCTGCGCATGGCATCGAATCGTGGTGCCCAAGTGACATTCTCGCCCAGCGTAGCGGAACCTGATCAAAGCTGACACCAGAGATGGAATCTTGTAGCAACAGCTTGACTTTTCCTTCCTAGTGATTATCTCAATCTCAATAGTGCATATAGTATCCAAAGCTGACTTCTTTCGAAGCAAAGACGCGAAGGGCACGTGTACCAAACACATCCGGCATCATTCGCTGGAGAACCAAGCGAACAAGGTCTTCTGGACAACGTCACATTAGGATCGCGGAGAGGGCAGCCTGTATATCCCCTGCACAAGGCACGGTCGTATAAACGAGCCGACACGTTCGCGGTGCAAAGCGGTTCTGTATATATGGGCACTCCGAATACGAAACATCAAGCTGCGTCGTTGCTTCTAGAATCCATCAGTCAGGTCTCTCGCCCACGCAGACTCCATCTAAGGCGAGGGAGGAACCGTTTATTGAATTGCCCAAGGCGCCGGGTTGTTTCAGGGCCCAGTTACAAAACTTCGGTCTTATTTCGAAGGATCAATAGCCTCCTATTCACCTCGTTCTAATCGATTTACCGTTAATTCGGCTATGGGTGGACACATATGGCGCAATCAGAAGGTGGGTATGATGCGATACTGCTTCTTTACTGAATTGAGCCTTGATGGTTGGGCTCGAGCCCACCAAGCGATCGACTGGATTGGTATCCTGGATGTGGGGTGTCGTTGTGAGACCATCCGTGTCCTCATGGGACGCTTGTTGATGGTCATAATCTCTGCTTAGACTCCTAGCGATACCCCAAGGATTATGGCATGGTGCCTATCTCACTGATGCTAATAGGCCCAAGAAATTCCGTCTGTGAATGTGAACATGATGAAGCCTCGACCGCCATTTGAGACCAAGAAAAAATCAATCCACGTTTTATGAGCAAAACGACGGTACGAGGCCACTGGCTCTCGCCTTTCTGAATCCGAGGTGGACCATTACGTACTGGCTAGCGGCGCAAATTCTCCGCATACGAAGCCACAGTGGCTTTGGTAATATATCGTCCAAGCCCTCGTAGTTGGGGGTTTCGAGTGTAGATCTCTCTGAACTTCGTATTTAATGTTTGATCATCGGTCATCGATTCGCGATCGGCGATTTCGGTCGTGGCGGGTTCAGCACTCCATATCGCTTTGGCAAAGCCGCGTCGTGCAGGACGCTTGTTGCCATATTTGGTACAGGCTGTATGGCCAAGAGCGTTTCTTCGGGTAATCAATCCTCTTGGCACTTGTCGGCATGGCAACCTAAAATACCGAATTGCCGCTGGCCAGCTCATTATAACTAGCAGACTTCTTCATGACTTTCATAAACTTCTCCAACGATCATGCGCATCTCAAATTCAATCACTCCCCTCGTCGCCCTTGGCTTCCTTGCCACTATCGGAGCTGCTCCTCTTGAAACGAGCCTTCAACGTCGCGATGGCAACTCAACATCAAACAACTGCTGTACGGAGTCTTGCCACTGTTCGATCTGACCTTACGAATGCGAAGCTGAATTTGCTCCGACTTCATTGCATAATAGCCAATGGAAAGAACTGCCCAAGAGACGTCCCCCTTTCCAGTGTAACTGGTCAAACCAGTGGTAGCAGCGGCGGCGCTGTCAAAGGATCAGATGCCGGGGGATACGACTCTGGTGGGAGTGACGACGTTAAAAGCGACGACGTTAAGGGGTCTGACGCTGGTGGCTATGACTCTGGTGGGAGCGGTAATGTCAAGGGATCTGATGCCAGCGGGTACGACTCTGGAAGTGGCGGCGACGTGAAGGGATCCGATGCCGGCGGATACGACTCTGGAAGCGGCGGCGATGTTAAGGGATCCGACGCCGGCGGGTACGACTCTGGAAGCGGCGGCGATGTGAAGGGGTCTGACGCTGGCGGTTATGGCTCTGGTGGGGGCGGCGATGTGAAGGGATCCGACGCCGGCGGGTACGACTCTGGTGGGGGCGGCGATGTTAAGGGATCCGATGCCGGCGGGTACGACTCTGGTGGGAGCGGCGACGTTAAGGGATCCGATGCTGGCGGCTATGACTCTGGTGGGGGCGGCGATGTTAAAGGATCCGATGCTGGTGGCTACGATGGTGGTGGTGGTGACGTGAAGGGATCCGATGCTGGCGGGTACGACTCTGGAAGCGGCGGCGATGTTAAGGGGTCTGATGCTGGCGGTTACGACTCTGGTGGGAGCGGTGACGTGAAGGGATCCGACGCCGGTGGTTACGACTCTGGTGGGAGCGGCGACGTTAAGGGATCTGACGCTGGTGGTTACGACTCTGGAAGCGGCGGCGATGTGAAGGGATCCGATGCTGGCGGGTACGACTCTGGTGGGAATGGCGACGTCAAAGGATCCGACACCGGCGGGTACGACTCTGGTGGGAGCGGCGATGCGAAGGGATCCGATGCTGGTGGTTACGATGGTGGGAGCGGCGACGTGAAGGGATCCGACGCTGGTGGGTACGACTCTGGAAGCGGCGACGATGCTCAGGGATCCGATGCTGGCGGGAGCAGTTACATTGTTAAGGGATCTGATGCTGGCGGGAGTAGCGACTCTACTGAGGGATCCGATGCCGGCGGGAGTAGCGGTGGTACTCAGCGGTGGCGATGGTGGTGATGGCGCATCTTCTGACGATGGTGACCCCTATTTATAAGGAAAGTAGCGGTAACAGTGACTGCCGTTGAACACTTGGTACTAGGTCCTCGTGACTAGAACTCGAGGCGAACACATTTGTTGTATCTTTTTCTTTTTCTTACGGACATTCGTTTTCCATCCTGTCTTTTTACACGTTGATACATTATTTTGGGTCTTACTGCAACAGAACGGTGCACACATATTGATTGAGCATTCAAGCGATGAATCGAGCTGCTGGAACGAGAGTAAGCCAGCCGAGGGCGCGAAGGAGAGTAATGGAATCAAACCAGTCATTGGAAATGTTTTGGGTTGTGAGTGACGACGCATTCATACCTAACAGCGTTCTGGTATCTCGAACCCCCATGCGTATCGGTACTTGAATAGGAGTAGAACCTTTCGTCGTGAGTTTGAGTTACAATCACGAAAGTAAAGACTGCCAAGCCGCACTGCTTTTGGGAAGGAGAAAGGAGGTTTGATTGGTTGGATCCGAGAATCATGAGCCCACAGCCTCGTTATAGAAATACCGTCGAGGTCTTAGTTCTGCTGATACCTGTATTTATGCGAGGCTGTGTGCGCTGTGACAACGTCGTCATTGGTCCTTGTAAGCATGTTCACTGCAATGTCTTGGAACCAATTCGTCTCTGGAGCGCATGGATCACAATGCAATAGGCAACAGGCGTTCTCATACTCAAAGCCAGGCATATCGAATGCCCATCCTTTTGTTTCGTTTCGACCACCGTTGACCGGGCCCACGTGAATTCTGAAGCCTGTTTGGTGCACTGTCCCAGGTAGCACGGCCGAGGACGGCGCATTGAAGTTGAAAAGAGTCATGTCCATATAGAAAATGTGCAAAATATAATGCACGTTGTAACATCGCGGGGTATCTTTATTCGGAGTATTGGCCAGCAATCAAGTGGCTGGCCCGGAACTCGTTCATGCATTGTCACCTCCCTTCCCGCCCCAGCTAGGCCCTCCACCTGAGCCTGAGCTTTGTCCTCCCGTCCCAGAACCTGTATCCGTCCCACCACTCCCACCCCAACTAGGACCTCCATTCCCCTTCGAGTCTTGCCCTGCCTTGCCAGTGTCTGCGGTCGATCCACCGCTTCCACCCCAGCTAGGACCTCCATTCCCCTTCGGATTTTGCCCTGGCTTGCCAGTGCCTGTGGTCGTCCCACCCTTCCCACCCCAGCTAGGACCTCCATTCCCTTTTGGGTTTTGTGCTGCCTTGCCAGTGCCTGTGGTCGTCCCACCCTTCCCACCCCAGCTAGGACCTCCATTCCCCTTCGGGTTTTGCCCTGGCTTGCCAGTGCCTGTGGTCGTTCCACCCCTCCCGCCCCAACTAGGACCTCCACTCCTGCTTGGCGAGTTTCCGCCCTTTTCGCTTGCGCCTGTTCCTCCCTTCTCACTCGACCCTTTCCCTCCCTTCTCGCTCGCACCTTTTCCCACCTTCTCACTTGGAGACTTCCCCCCCTTCTCGCTTGCGCCTTTCCCTACCTTCTCGCTCGGGGACTTTCCTACTTTCGCATTCGGAGGCTTTCCTGCCTTCTCGCTAGAGCCTTTTCCTCCCACCTCGCTTCGGGCTTTTTGATTTAGGTGACGGCGCGGAGGACAATACTCTCGATGGGCTACAAGTCAATTTGGAATAGGTCAATTTTCACTTTCGCCAAAAGTTTGGGAGGAAGGAAGGGGTACGTACGGCAGTCATCATTGATAGTACAAAGGTGAACGTTCGCGTCCATAGGGGCTGCTGAGATGGTCGCAAGCCAGCCAAGGGCGAGAAGGGGGGTGATGGATTTATAGAAGCGCATGATCGTTGCAAGTTATCGTGGTGGTGGGTGGGGAATTGGATGTGTTGGATATGGTCTGTCGTATTTAACGATGCCCCTTTATACATAGCTAGCATGTCTCTGAACGAGCCCGAATCCTAAGCCTTTCAGCGTGTTCGAATCACCGCCTCGTATGTCTGCATGGGCCAAGTGGAAACACACACAACGGTCGATTGAGTTTCAATCCATGCACTGCTATGACCGAGGATACGGCCTTTGAGTTTAATCGTACATGTAGGTGCCCTTTTCTGTCCTCTGTCTGCGCGCGATGCGTGATCACGAAACAGAGGTCCTTTTAACAATTTCGCGAGGTCACAAGCAAGCTGCCATCAGGTACAGATGTCTTGCAAGAAAGCGGTACGAATTTTGGAAGAGTTTTGCCAAACGAAAATTATCCCATATGTGCAACAAAGTATCCGGGTTGCCTTGAGAGGGACCCGTCAAGATAGAGGTGCTCGCGAGGACGACAAATAAGCATGTCCAGAACCGATCAGGGGTCACAGCTACAGGCGAATAAGGTGCTGTAGAAGTGACGCATTGGTGTCGCCAGAGAAAATAGCGTCTAGTAGGCACATCGTCAACTCGGGTGGCGGTTCAGACGGGTGGCACACGGCCCATCGCCAAGCCTTTCCAATGCCATCCAAAAAAAAACAAGGCTATCCTTATCACAAGTACCAGAGTGACAAAAATATGTCGTTCGTTCCAAGAGACAATTCTTGTTCGGGGCCTGCCCAGGTTTTTATTTTTGCACTGCCATTTCATACGCCACCTTGACGCTTTGACGCATTTCTCCCTCTCAATACACGCGAAACGTTTGTCCTAGACAAGGTGGAACCGCTTCCAGGAACTGCCTTGCCTAATGCGCGATCCGATGGCGAGTGTCGCCGCGCAGTTGGTTGACAACCTACGCACACCCACATTTTGTCAGTAAATGACATACTACACCGAATGTAGAGGCTAGCGAGCACAATTGGAAGGATTAGTGGGGGTGACGTTTCTGGCATGCCGATTCTGAAAACGTTTAGTGGGCACTGGGGAGGGTTTCGTCAACAAGTCTCGACATCGGAGACCGTGGTCTTGAACCGAAAATCGATTGGTTGAAAGTGACGCTTCAACTGTCGAGTCTCATCTTTCTCCAATCCGGGCCCGACTGAATAGGTTGGTATAGGACTGTGCTATCAGTGTCCCGTTCGTCATCATTGACCGTATGTGAAGTTGAGCTCAAGCAAGGGATCCCATCACATCGAAAAATGACAAAGCAGAACCACATCTTTCATTTTGTTTTCTCGCTTCTCTAATCAGAAAAAACTTCTTCGATCCTCAGACAATATACCAAAGATCCTTTTCGATCCTCAATTTACATGGCTAAAAGGCGCGAAACAAAAAAGCAAGAAACAAAAGGCAAAAAGGACATAAATCTTCATAACCCACAGTGAAAAAAAAACGGTAGGTAAAAGTCTCAAGCGAGAGGGAAAAGGAAAAGAAACATGACGAGTGAGAGGGGGTTGAAGGTGACAATTCTATCTGAAACGCGGTAGTATATTCAGGACTGGGGAAGTAAGAGGAAAATCCAGACAAATGAGCGGGTAAAAGACAACATCACAAGAAAGTCGCCTCCAATTCAAAAAAAAAAAAGGGGAAGAAAGGAGAGGCGTTGTAGTTCGATTCAATCACGACATCTTGGATGCCGCAATGAGGAGGTAGTAGGGGTGAGTGGGAAGGCCGTATGTAGTAGATGTGTTGAGTCGGTGAGCGAGTAATCCAGGTTGCCGAGATGAGGTTATGACCGGTGGGGGACTGGTGAGGGTACCAATCCTAGGGTGGGAGCCAGTAGTAGCAATGCTGAGCTCCAGGTAGGGCGAGGCGGATAAGAGGGATGCCGGGATGAGTATCGGCGATGGGGGGAAGCGGATAAGAGGAAGATTGAAGGAGGTGAAAAACGATCCAAGAATTCTTGGGGGGGAAAGCATGAAGAGATGTTACACTTTGAATGAAGAAAGAAATGATGCCAGGACACAGTGCAAGGGTGGATACAAGTGAAGTAGCAATCAAGAGAGAAAGAAAGAAGTTGAAATGAGGAAAAAAAAAAGCGATAACAAGACTTGAATAAGAGAGGGATAGGAGAGAGTGATGCGGACGAGTCGGAGTATTGGTTATTCTTTTGATACATGACTACGAAGTAGGATCGAAGGTCGTTAGAAAACAGAGCCACCCCGTGGATGAGGTGGAGGGGATAACTCACTTTGAATTTGAGGAAGAGAAATAGCCAATAATCAGAAAATATCCTTCACCACGTTGTACTGTACCTTTTGTTTTGCGCCATCCTTTTGACGACGGAGATTTCAAAATGCCTTGAAGTTGATAAATAGAGCGGAAAAGAAGGGCCAAGAAGAGACGGAACCACGACCACGCGGCATGTGCTTCCTGACGAAACACGACCACTTGTTCTTCGCTGTGTTTGAATTCAAGCAAAGAACACCTCATCCTCACTTTCATCCTCCTCGCTGAGATCGACCACACCAGCACGAGCCTCCGAGTCACTGCCGCTGGACAGCGACAACGAGCTGGAGCTGGAGCTGCCGCTCGCCAAAGCACCGAACCTTCCACTCGCCAGTCCGCCACCGAGCTTGACGCCTCCGAATGGCTTAGGCATGGACATGGCATCGGGCGCATGTTGGAAGCTTGCACCTGCAAATCCACGCCCACCAGGTCCATTCGGTGATCCACCAGTCAAGGTACGCTGACGAGGTGACTCTGATTGCGCAGCGGTAGCTGCGGCCATGCGAGCGTGGATACCCATTCCCATTGGGACACTAGCCGAAGTGCTCACGCCCCTCTGGTGTGTAGCCGCAGATTGACGAGCGATGACCGGTTCGTCGTTCAGGTCGACGGCAGCGTTGAACAAGGCCTCAAGCGACGAGTTACCCGAGAAGAATGGTTCGCTGTTCTCGCGGTGCATAGGGAAAGTCGGATGGGACGGAGCACGTTGATGGGCAGTGGCGGGACGACGGACGGGGAATGTGGTACCAGCCAAGAGTGACGGGAATGGCGGAGCAGCGAAAACGGGAGCGGGGAAACCGACAGCGGGTGATGCGGGAGTCGACATGGACGAGCCTAAATAAAATATAATAGTCCTGTTTAGAACCAAGATTGCTTCCAGGAAACTTCAACATACCTTTGAATGGAGCGATGGGCTGTTGCCAAGTGTTGAGGTTTGCTGCGGAGACCGTAGTAGCTTCAGGGGTAGCAGGAATGGTAACACCGCCGTTGATGTTGCGCCCAGTACGCTTCACGCTAGAGGATGGTGTAGCAGGAATCGAAGGGAAAGTGTTAAGAGCCGGAGTGACAGGGGCCTGACCGATTTCGGGTGAGCGATTGCGACGATTGGGAGCAGTGGACCGATTGGGGGTAGTGGGAGCCGTCCTATTCTGCTTGCGGGGTGCAGGAGATGAGCGCTGGTTGGGTAAGATGGGGGTGGTAGGGGTGGGGGTGGAAATAGTGGACGAGGGGGTAGTAGATGCCGAGTTGAATTTGGATTCATTGATAGATGATACAGTTGTAGATGCGAATGTAGCCGACGAGGGAGACGAAAGAGAAACAGAGTTAACGTTAATGTTATTGCGTCGCTTGGACGACCGGGTTTGCAAAACGGACGGGGTCGGTTCCGTGACCGACGCTGCCGCCGCTAGTTGGCGGTTGTTCTTGTTGCGATTCTGCCTCGGGGACGCCACAGGCGCATGGTTTGATTGATTAGCACGACGAGAAGGGGATGATATTGGCTTTGTGTGCTGGCGCTGGATGGAGATGAGCCCGGGAACTTCTGTGAGATGGATAGCCGAAGGAATAGTCAGCGTTCATTCTGCCTAGTCTAAAATGCAATCCAAGTTGATGTTGAACTGACGTTGAGGGCGTTGAACGAGGACAGACATGGTGGGATAGGAGGGAGATAGTATAGAGAGATAAGGGAGGATGAGGAGAGGGGAACGGGCGAAGAAGAGGGGAGCGATGGTGGGACGGTGTTATGAGGAGAGAGGGAAGACGGGAACGGGAGACTGCACTTTCTATATGGACTGGCAACGACTCCTCACAACTCACACGCGACACCCGCGACTCCCCTTCAAACTCCGACCGCTTACAAATTAGATAACGCTTTTTAACCACGCGGCCGCCAGCCCTGCACATTCAAGCAAGTGTACCCAGGCCTTAGCCACGCTTCAGGACGCTTCCTGCATCGATAGTACCGACCTTCTATCAGTTTACAGTTATCATTCTCGTTCTCATGCTTGTTTGAGCGAACCCGTAAGCCACACCGTCGGCCGTATTGGGTGGAAGCCACTCGAAGACGAGCGAAGGCTGTGCCACGGAGCGCCACTCTTCATCCATCCCAACTGAGCCAACCTCCGGGACTCAATGTTCACCGTTCGCATGGCCGCGTGAGGGTGCCACAATTGCACAAATGGCGATTCCCAAAACCTTCCGTTAAATCTTTGATCCGTGGCTTTGAGCAATCTCGGAGCCTTCTTGAAAGAATGTAGATCACTTTTACTCCTAAAATCAATCTGTGCAGCGCAGCAGCAGCAGCTCTACGTCAGGTTAAAAAGGCAACAAATCCATTATCCTTCGAAACAGACAGGAGGTGGAGCAGTCAGTCCCCCATCGGCCTTTTGTTCCAGACGGTTCCAGACGCGAAGGTGGTTGGACTCGTGACCGTGGTGGTCCCCTTTGACGTGGCACAATCCGTTGATCACGCTTTCACTTTGTGCACTCGTCCCCTCGCGGAAGAGCTTCGCAGCACCGGTTCGCAGCACTGCGTTTCAGGAGACGAGGCGTTTCATCGATCACCTCTTTGCATTGCGCATCATCCTCGGCTCGGTCACCATCACCGCGTTCATCAACACCTATGTATACCTTCGTTTGTCGCTCAGACGAGACAGGTCACACCAAACCGCGCCTAACGAGACGTCACCTGGCCTTGCGGGCCACCCCGAGATACTTCCTGGAATGGAAGGTATGCCTATAGTTCAATGACAGGTGCAGGAACTGCGGGCAAATTGGTGTTGAGGTTGAAATCTCCCACGGCCCATTCCATATCGTCATTTGGGAATAGTTGCTTCTTCTTGCAGGAGCGCATACTGGAGCTTTGGGAAGATTAGATCGTTTCTGTTCAATTGGTCGAATTTCTCCGACTCGATTATCGTGCATCGTTGGTGAATCACCCTCTACAGGGTGTCTCGTGCGCTCTGCCTCCCCTCGACAGATCGCAGGATTGACACGCCCGCTCCTTATCTCACTGCGCATTGCCGTGCACTGGCCACTTTTTTATTTTACGAATTTCGTTCGAAGAAGCCGATTACTGTTCATGCCCATTGCCCAGCGATGATTCCCCACGCCACGTTAGCTTGGCTTCGCACCCGTCGGACCGACAAGTTTCACGCCCCTTTCAATCAACGAAGGCAGAATTGGAGATCCAAGGAGGGAAGGTCACGCATTCGCAAGGAGTCAGTCAAAGGCCGTCTAGCTTTTCTTCTGTCGGCAACTCCCTTGAGACCGGACCGCACCATTCCAAGCGCTCAGTCCTCCAATCCAAAGGGAGACAAAACAACCAAAAAGGCTATTATAATTCACCCTCACCGATATGGCCTGGTGCAATGTCTCAGAGACGCTTATCGCCGCCACCGATCATGTACACTTGTCATCCACATCGCCCCTTCAGACTCCTTCAGAGCGTGTTCGAATCATCGGGACTCGGCTTTCTCACATATCCATCAAGCGAACCAGATATCTTTAAACTAATTCTGGCTCTGAATCGGGTCTGGGTTCCGATACCCCGCTGTTTTTTAATGAGTAAGTGGTCTCGTTCCTGGGCGAAGAAGAAGGGAACGTACGTCCTGTCGGTAAAACGCCCATCCGCTTTATATCCCCCCCTATCATTTTCGCGACGCTCTGTCGAGTCTAATCACGTTTTCTTCATCTAACGATTGGATGTCATTGCGATTTTGACACGGGAGGGGATGTTGGGAAGGAGGATCGGGCTGATCCATACCTGCAAGCAATGTGTATGATCGCCCATCGCCTGCTGTGCGAGGTTCCAGCCACTCCGCTCTATCTTTCCATCTCCTCGATGAACGTACCATCTGTGAGCATCCCATACCACATGCTTTGTCGAGGCCCATCTAGCACCAAGTCCTTTCTCCCTGGGATTCCAGATGACGACCGTGGCACCGCAGTCATCTTATATACGTATTCTTTACCTACCACGCCCAAACACGCAGGTGCTTGCTCCTCGCTCCCCAAGATCACCTTCTTGCCTATCTGTTTCGAATCTTGTCTTGAGATCAAATGAGCCTCGGGATCGTGGCCTTTCTTCGATAGCCCAGCTGCAATATCTAATGTGACATGCTTTAGCTTGTGAGACCACAGCGCATGAACTCTCGAGAGGTTTTCGTGGGGCAGCGACAAACGACATGTAATGGCACACTCTCGATTGCTTAAGTTCGCTTTACGCCACCCATATATTGGCACCGTTGTATCATCCAATTACGGTAGGTTCGCGGGCACTTGGAAGAATACATGATAATTTGGCAATCGTAATCTTATCACAACTTCTGCAACGCCAATTGTGGATGCCATGTCCATATGTTCGATTGCATCTCGGCTAGTTGCAACACCCTTAATAAAACCACATGGAACTCAGGGAAAGACTCAAACTCGAAGTCGTTCACTCGTGAAGAACATATGATGCATTGGACAATGTCAGGAAACGCTTGCTGGACCTGCCGGTGGTTGTGCAAACCTGACTACAACTCTGCCCTACCCCTCAGTGTACCATTCAACACCACGGCTGTGCAAAACGTCCCGTGGGTGATGGAAGGAACAGATGTCCATGGTTGGAAATAGGCGGAAGGAGCAAATGTCACGTTTTTCAGGCACGAGTAAACGCGTCGCGTCAACTCAATTGATTGTCACTTTCAAGCCAACTTGATTTCGATTCTGCCCAAAAAGTGCTCCGGAGGTCTCGGGCGATGGGCTAGCCCTTGCGATAAAACCGCTTCTATTTGATCTGTTCTAGACCTCCTACTTTTTGTTTGCAAGCGGAAGCAAGTTGCGTGTGGTATATAAAATAGCATCTGAAATGCTTTAATTCGTCCCGTTCAGCCACTCGTCCCTCTGATCCTTCCTCGAACCTCCCCTCCCACTACCCGTCCCCCCTTCCCATGAACCATTTCTTCTTGAGATGCAACGCAGAACTAGATTGCTTCTCTCTCGGCCCTCGTGCCCAATGTACGCATACAGCATTTTGTAGCAGAGTTGATCCTCTCGCTGACGCCCCTTTCCACCACTACAGGCACGTAACGCCGCTCACATGTACGACTACTATAACCGTTCGTCTTTCCCGCCGCCATCTCGCGCCCAGTCTCGCCGTCAGAGTCCCTCCAATACGCTCCTCGGCCGACACCACGGAATTTCGCTTCCACCTCGCGCCTTCGTCATCGCCCTTCCTCGTCGACTATGCTCCGACGCGCGAATATTTCATTACCAACCCCGACGCGCCGGTCGCCTCGACGATACCGTTTAAACGCTCAGACACTGTAGACAGCGGCTACAACTCTGCCTCTTCCGATATTCCGTCGCTCGCTTACCAGAACACACTCAACTCAACACCTTACGACACACCGAAGACGCCGTCCGTTCTCGAGTTCGCTATCGCGAAGAGCAAGGAAAGGCTGACGGGAAAGCGTTGCTTGCGAGGGTCTGGAAGAGGCTCGGTGAGAGTGTCAAGGTTCTGGAGCCGATCAAGAAAACTTCCTGTTGGACTAGTGCGATGAATTGAACAAGTGGAAGGGTCGTTAAGGATGGCGACGTTGCCCAAGCTGCTGCTTCTCATAATGTTATCATATCTAACCAAGCCTCGACTGTATACTGCTTTCTTCCTTTTCTTTAACTCTTTGGGTCAATCTTAGCTAAATATTGTGATTTTGGGATACATAGGCCTGAATCAACGTACGACAGGAGGAAGTCTACTTATTGCTGGTCTCCTTGCATCAGACTTCTGGAAATATGGCACTGCAGGAAGGCTTTGTACTTTGGCCGGTGTAGTAAGTATCTTGTATGGAACCTTTGAGGAACGCTGTTTACTCTATCCACTGCTGCTCATCGTTTTTCGCCTGTACATCGCTTAAAAATACATATTTGACCTCAAAACACAGTTTAATGACAGCAACTACGATATGTATTGATAAGGTGACTCCTTGGAGCCCCCATAGGTTGGGTACACCATCGTCGCTTTTGTACCGATCACAAAATCTCGTGGGTAAAACTGGGCTTCATCTTCAGATCGAAGCGCAGGAGGGGAGAATGAGAGGGCAGGCAGAGGACAAGCTTCTCTCCTGAGGCCTTAGAAGGTCACCAAGCCTCTTTTAATACTCTGCCCCTTCACCTTGCTCAAGTGTATGTGTGAGTTGATCTTACATACTCGGAGGTTCTGGAATAGGCTTCGCTGGGGACATGTCCCGTGGTGGAGGCGCATCTGAATTAACATCTCTGTCATCAGGTCCACTGGAGTCCGTTGGGGTTCCACCAAACCAAGGGCTCTCATCACAGTGATGGTCAGCAGGACCCTGTTTGATGTCAGTTTCATTGCCACCATTGGTAGCCTCGATGACTGAAGGTAAACTATGCCATATGCTGCATCCATCTCAATTGTGTCATCTATGGCACCACCCATTGCTGGTTGCATGCTTTCATTGGCACTGGTGTGTCCATAGATCTCAAAATCTGCCTATTGGAGTCAGTTTGTTGTACTAGTCTGCTGACTTAAGTTTATCAGCTCATGTCTGAAACATGTTGGCAGCAAAAATGCTGCCTAATCATATTAATATTGACTAGTTGTGGGCTGGTGTATCCAAGGGCATTGCAGACTAGTAGTATAAGAAGCATTTAAAGGATAAGATTTGCATTGGAACTGGTCTCTTTCAATTCTGGCAGACCAAAACAAGGGTCCACTGGGTGGGGCTAATCGTGTTTAAGTACCCTCATTTGGGGGATTCTTGTAAAGGTGTTTATAAAGCATTTATAAATTAGGTATTACCCCCCATACCTTCATGATTTCATTTGCAACCAACCCAGCCACATTTGTTGTATGCACTTTTCATTCTCTTTCCTCCTCACTGTGTCCCTGCTTTGCCATCACCTACCCTTGACCAAGACCACCAAAAAAACTCAGACATGCTTACTGTAACAACACATCTTAGATAGTCCTGCTGCAGCCAGGTTCCTACCTCTTGATGCCACTTAATGTAGACTCTTAGGCTGCATCAAGAGGCCTTTGGAACTGCTGTACCTTAATCCCATTATTGTCATAAGGGTTGCCTCCATTGTCCAGGTTTACCTTTAGCACCCCTAAGTGCCCATGCTCAACACATGTGTTCAAGTCTCTAAGTTGAAGTTGCCACTCACCATATCTATGTTCAAGTTCTACATGTGCAGGACTCAAGTTGCCAATCCCCACAGTCATGTTCAAGTTCAATACATGCATCACAAATTTTTCCCAGCAGGCAAATCCAGTTCCCATGCTTCAGGAAGCACCCTCCTAAGAGTTAGACAGCTCAGCAATTGGTCATTGCTTCAGGCTAGGAGTTGGCTAGTAAACAGAAGCATAGCCTAAGCATAGGCAAACCATCAGAGAGCCTGTGTCCTGAGCCCATTCCTCTGTGTTCACTAAGTCCTTATTAAACTCTATTATCTCATGTTCCTGTTTGGGTTATATCTATGTTGACCATATCATTGTACTTAAGGTTTACTTGCATGTTGATGTTCTCTCTGATGCTGGCATGTCCCTTCTCTGATGTTCTCTCTGATGCTGATGCATCCTCTTGCTTATGTTCCAGGATTTGTATATAATTAATGAAGTGAGGAGGTCTTGTTCCTCACTTTGCCTCCTGTATTCTCCAGTCTAAGTCTGCAGTGACTTCTCTATTCAATCTCCTGTCTATAGTCCCACAGTCCATGCATTGAGTATCTTGCTCACCTCATGTCCATGCACCCATGAGTCCACATTCCCACAGCCACAGTAGCCACAGTCACAACATTAGGCAAAGTCCCCCTACAAGCCCAATACTCTTATGGATCCCAACCAGGAACAACCCAGATCACTGCTGCCTGCATTTGGTGCACCACAGCAACAACATGATATGGCACAACTATTAGCCATGATGCAGCAACTCCAGGCTCAAGTGGCCCAACAAAACCAAGTCCTCCAGCAAGCAAATCAGCAAATTGTCATATTGTATTTGCCCTCATCACCTATATTTGCCCTATGTGACTCCACACCAAGCAAATGCCCATTGGTTTACATTCAATCTTGCAAAGCATGCCAAGTCCCCAAGTCAACATTTGTTACATTTGTTCATTCTACCTGTGTGCCTTGAAAAGCCAACATTTCTACATGTTCAGGTATCTACATGCATGGAGAGGAAGTCACCATTAACCAGGGTAATGTTCAAGTTCTATGTGTGTGCCAAGAAGCAAGAGTCTGAGCAAAGTCTGATTCCCACACTTCAAGAAGCACCCCCTAAGAGTTTAACCACTCAGTGATTGTTCACCACACAGCGATAGGAGCTGCT